>JAKELH010000414.1:0-68108 GCA_021525015.1 Lactarius pseudohatsudake
TACTGTACGGTGATGACTCCCTTAGTAAGTCGTAATCAGTCATGGACTTATAGTATCAGTCAGCCGTAGTATCACATGTTTGTGGTGATACTATGACTCATTCCTAGTAGTAGCTGTAGTAGGGTTCGAGCTACTTACGCTACTAATCGTTCGGATTCGGGAGGAGCTTTAAAGCTGCCTCGTCACATGTATAAGTAGTACGCATCGAAGACCAGAAGACTCCATTCTGGTCTTCTTCAATAGCCATCACGCATCCCGCACTCGTCCTTCTCTTGAGTGTCAGCTACCTCGTTCGCTTGTCTCTAATAGAGCAAGTCGTCTTCCGTATACGCCTAGTGGAACTAGCCCTAGTGCCCCTTACGATCACGTGCACCCCGAGGCCGTGTATTCGTGTCACGTGACTATAGAGTCGCGGATTCTGCTAAGTCGTTCGAACACTCTTCATCAGGTTCAAGTCGAACTCACGCCAGTGGCGGCGTTACATTAAGACCAGAATCTTCCATCGTGGCGTTCACGACTCGAGAACGTTGGACCAACTTTAGAACTTACTCCTCAGAGCGAAGAGGAGATCGCAACGTACCAGTACAATTCCTAGGAGCGGCAAGGTGGAGAGAGTATCGAGGAGACACCGGATACTTCATCGATTTTGCGTCGGGACCTACCCGATACCGACCAGTTGAGTTCAATTTCGAGAACGTTTGTTGGGTGGAGATTACGTGGAACCCGATCGACAATAGGTGGGACGCAGTACGACCCGCAGGAAGAAACTTCAACTGCGACATCGACACAAGAGGACTACCCACACAAGAACAGTGGGGACATATAGACGGACAACCAGAACAGGAGCCGAGTACCTCGGAACCACGCACACCTGCACGCTCCGAGACAAGCGGAGAAGACGACCAAACTGAAGCAGACGACGAAGAGTCAGAAGTCGCGGAGATAGTCCAAACAGCTGAGTTACTACACATAACCGAACCAGAAGTCATCCACGTACGCTCCCCGGCCACAGCCGCAATGGCGACCATCACGCAGGAAGACACCTTCATCAACGAAGAAGTACGACGTATTCGAGAGGAAGCTAATGCAGTCCTCCAACCCATTCACCCAAGTACGGGACATCGAATGGATGCTGACGAAGCCGCAATATTTCACGCAGTGGGACCTGACCACCCAGACCCACCTCCGGGCCGAGGAAGCCCCCCTCCACCACGAAGGCCGGGAGGAAACTTTGGAGGAGGACCACCGAGAGGAGGCCCACCCGGGGGAGGCTTCCCAGGTCCGCCAGGAGGAGGAGGAGGAGGTGGAGGAGGCGCCGGGGTACAACCCGGAGAGGACAAACTAACCGGCGAGAAACCCACGGTATTCACAGGGGACAGAGCCGACTACGAGGCCTTCCTCACCCAATGGCACCTCTACTGGGCACTCAACGGAGATGCCCCAGTGCTGCGAAACGTGTATCGCAGATGCCTCATGTTCCTCGGATACGTAAAAGGACCCGCAGTCAGCAACTGGACCCTTGGCTTCCTCACCTGGCTCAACAACAAAGTAAGGACCGGAAGAGACTGGTATGACGAATACCTCTGGGACACGTTAACGGCAGGTTTCTCTGACCGATTCTCCAACGTTCTGGAGCAAGAACAAGCCCAAGCAGCCTTAGCCAAAGGCCTCAAAATGGTCGGAGATGACATTGATACGTACGTCACCAACTTCGAGCAGTTAGCACGGAAGGCTGATTATCGCCTGAACGACCGGCAAACAATCGACCGATTCACGGCGGGATTACCACCCGCATTGTTCACCAAGGTCTACGAGCTAGACGGTCCAGACACATTCAACGAATGGAAGGAGGCCACGTTGAAACGTCAGAAGCAGTACATCCACCTCCGGGCTAGACTGCATATGTCTCGACCAACACCCTCGACGCATTCAAACCCCCCTCGACACTACGCACCCCCGTGGACTCCTCCACGTAACCCACCGCCAAGGTATGACCCAAATGCCATGGACACGTCGGCCGATCGCTCCCAGGCAAGACTGGCTAATGCCGAAGAAGTCCTGGGAAGGGAAAACAGGCAGTATCAAAACCAAAGAGGAGGGGGAAGAGGCAGAGGAGGCGGACAGAGACACGACCTACGGGAAGTCATTTGCTATAACTGCAACAACCCAGGTCACTTCTCACGGGACTGCACGCGACCTAGAAAGCAGACGCAGCAGTACAGACCTCCTCCAAGCCAAAGTCACAGCACCGAAACGGACTACTACAGTCAAGAACCATCCACGGCCCGTGCTGCCAGCACGTCCACCCCACAAGACACAGCCAAAACCTGGCTTGAAGGAGTGCGAGGGGCGACGGACGAAGTAAAAGACCTCATATTCCAAGATCTATGGAATCAGGAGGGTTTTCGGGACGCCTAAACCCAACGGCCTGGGTGAGGGCAATTAATTGTAACTCTGTAATCATGACTCGCTTCCGTTCGCTTCGAATTCCAGTCTCGATTCGTACAAGTTACTCCATGGCCGACATAAAAGGGCTCGTAGATTCGGGAGCCACCAACAACTTTATAAGACCAGTGTTCGCGAAACGCATGGGACTAGGACTAAAACCCCTAGATCGCCCAAAGAAAATATGGAACATTGACAACACTGAAAACAAAGCTGGGTCTATTACGCATTTCATCGATCTCGACATGGAAACGAAAGGAATTAATAGGGTCATGCGATTCCTCGTCACCGACATCGGCGACGAAGACTTGGTGCTAGGGTACCCCTGGCTATCCACCTACGAACCAACCATCAGCTGGAAGCACGCCACAATCCACGAAGAAAACCTACCTATCGTCCTTCGATCCACTCACCCCTCAGAACGACAAACCGTGCTTGCAACCGCCATGACCCAAGAAGAGGCCGAAGAAGCAGTGTCGGAACTCGAGGAGGCGTGCCAAATCCGAACAACCGCCACCGAGTTGGCCATCGCCACTCGACAAGACACAAAAGTGGCTGCAATCCCCGAACCGTATCAACGCTTTGCTAAGATCTTCAACGAAGAAGCCTCGCATCGATTCCCGCCATCAAGGCCATGGGATCATGCAATAGACTTCAAACCAGGCACACCTGCAAGTATCGACTGCAAGGTATACCCCATGTCACAGGAGGAAGACGGCCAACTCAAGACGTGGCTCGAAGAACAGCTCAAGATGGGTTACATCCGACCATCGAAATCGCCTTACGCTTCATCGTTCTTCTTTATTAAAAAGAAAGATGGCAAACTACGCCCCGTCCAAGACTACCGAAAGATCAACGCCTGCACCATTCGCAATCAATACCCCCTGCCACTCATGGCCGAGCTCATCAATGACCTCGGCAACGGTCACATCTATACTAAACTCGACGTTCGCTGGGGCTATAACAACATAAGGGTCAAAGAGGGAGACGAACCGAAAGCCGCATTCAAAACAAAATACGGACTCTACGAGCCGTTGGTAATGTACTTTAGACTAACGAACTCACCAGCGACCTTCCAAGCCATGATGAATGACATCTGCACACCCGTCATCCTTAAACACGAACGAAAGGGCACCATCATCCGAGTCTACATGGACGACATCGGTATTGCCACCCACGAAAACGCAGGTCTACAGGCACACATTGACGCAGTCAGCGACATTCTCCAAATCGCGCTAGACCATGACCTCTACTTCAAACCGGAAAAGTGCCTCTTTGTTACGATTCGGACTGACGGAGAGTTTCGGCCCGGAAGTGGACACTGACGTACAAGGGTATGACACCGCGTCAGCAGCACATAGTCATGGACTTAGTTGATCAGTCAGCCGGGTAAGCTCCGGTGCAGGTGATTGTGTACAATACGGATTGGATCATGACTCATTACTAGGATAGCTGTACTAGGGTTTGCTCTACTTACGCTATAGGCTAGTAGTACTTGAAGCGGCGCTTGAAAGCCCGCGCGTACCTGTATAAGTAGTTCCGAGTAAAGACCAAGAACGGTATCTTGGTCTTCTTCGAAATACCACTCTTCCTACTCTCATCTACGCTAGAGGGAATCCCCCTTTAAGTGAGTCGTCCGGCATACCCCCTTAGACCAGGGATCCCCGTGACTTATCCCAAGTCCCCCGTGGGCAGTGGAATATCCTTTGGACGCTACGTGTCACCGAGTGTTCCTTTATCTCAACGAACGAGTCGCACGCCCTTACACCTTCTTCTACGTCGTCGATCACGACTCTTGGGACGACTAGTGTTGGGGAAGTTTGGTCGAAGACTGACCCAAACCGGGTTTGAACCAAACCCAAACCATTTAAAATGGTTTGGGTTTGGAGAATCCTGGCTCAAACTGAATGGTTTGGTTTCCGGTTTGGGGGTCCCAAACCCAGTTCAAACCGAACCAAACTGATTAAGAAAAAATATTAATAATTATTTTATAAGTGCTCAATAAGTGGTTTGGTTTGGTTCAAACTGAGTTTGAACCAAACCAAACTGAATTTAAACCAAATTTGAACCAAAATCAATGGTTTTTGGTCTCAAACAATTTGAAACAAAGTCTTAACTGATGAATTTGAACAAAATCAATTGATTTTGCCTCAAACTAAGGTCTTAAGTGGTTCCTTAAGTGGTTTGAACCGAGTTTGAACCAAACTGAACTGGACCGAACAGATTAAAGACCAATTTAAAACACTTATTCTTAATCAGTTTGAAACGGGTTGGAATGGTTTGGTTCAGTTTGGATCAGTTTGGAGCAGTTTGGTTCAGTTTGGGTTCAGTTTGGGCAAATTCTAATCAGTTTGGTTTCCAGTTTGGTCAAAATGGCCCCAAACCGAACCAAACCGAACTTCCCCAACACTAGGGACGACTTGAAGATCCTTTCTGATCTGCCTATTGGAGTTCAACAAGGAGACGACCTTCACGGATATAGAGCAGGACCAGAGGAACGTCTATTCCCTCATCCAGCTCGTCACCCCGAGACCCCTGCTAACCGACTCTACTACTCCAATCGGACCGCCACAACTCGAAGCGCCTAAGTCAGGCAAACGTCCGTGGTAGACGTTACACTCTTCCACCAACCGCGGATGGATTACCTGGGGGTTATCCTTGAAAAGGGGGTGACTCGCATGGATCCGGTAAAAATTTCGGGCATACGCGACTGGCCCCGCCCTACGAAGGTACGCGATGTACGCTCCTTCCTCGGCTTCTGCAATTTTTACTGCCTCTTCATCCGCGGCTTTGCAACCCACGCCCGAGCCTTGAACCGTCTCACTCGCAAGGACGCGGACTGGACCTGGGGAACCGACGAAGAAAAGGCCTTCCAAACTCTCAAAGACCTCGTAACCTCCGAACCGGTGCTAGCACACCCTATGCTCACCGACCAATTCGAATTAGAGGTCGATGCGTCGGGTTATGCGGTGGGAGCCGTACTACTGCAAAAGAAAGCTGACAGCAAGAGACACCCGATAGGATACTACTCGGCCACGCTCAACGAAGCTGAGCGCAACTACGACATATACGACCTCGAACTGCTGGCGATTGTGAAAGCACTGAGGCATTGGTGACCCTACCTAGCCGGCTCCCCCCACAAAATCAAGATCTTCTCCGATCACCTCAACCTTACACACTGGAAATCGCCGCAGAAGATAAGCCGTCGAGTCGCAAGGGAAGTACTCGAGTTAATGGAATACGACTTCGAGATTCACCACATAAAAGGTGTAAACAACGGAAGAGCGGACGCGCTATCCCGAAGACCCGACTACGATCAAGGAGATCGGGACAACGAAGGAGTAGTGGTCCTCCCCGGAAAAGTATTCGCCGTACGACGAACCAAAGTACGACAAATGGTCACTCAAACCGTGGAAAACCACCAACAAGACGAAAGCAAGATCAAACCATGGGTAGACGCTCACAAACTCAAGAAGATCAACGGCGTCTGGTATCGACAAGGAGCGAGAGTCATCACTGGCGAACCAGACGACATCCGCGCCATCGTCCGAAACCACCACAACCCCCCCATATACGGACATCCAGGCATCAAACGAACGGCTCGCATTATCGAGCGACACTACTGGTGGCCTCACATATTGAAACACGTCACTGACTACGTTCAAGGCTGCGCGGAGTGTCAGCACCACAAAGTCAACAACCGCCCTACAAAGGCGCCCCTGGTACCCATCACGCCGACCCCCGACGCTAAGCCCTTCGAAGTCATAGCCCTTGACTTCATTACTAAACTACCGATCTCCCAGGGTTACGATTCCATACTCACCATAACGGATCATGACTGCACCAAGGCGTCCATATTCATCCCTTGCGTCGAAGAGATTACGGCAGAAGGAACCGCAGCACTATACGTAGCTCACGTGTTCCGAAGATTCGGGCTACCGACCAAGATCATCAGTGACCGCGACCCTAGATTCGCATCCAAGTTCACCCGGGAACTGTGCCGCATCCTGGGGATCCATCAGAACATATCGACCGCCTATCACCCACGTACGGATGGACAGTCAGAGCGGACCAATCAGTGGCTTGAACAATATCTAAGGTTCTGGACGAACGAGCGGCAAGATAACTGGGCGCATTTCCTTCCAATGGCAGAGTTCGCGCATAACAGCTGGCCACATGAGGCGACCAAAACATCCCCTTTTGCACTCATGATGGGATACGATCTGCGCGCTGATTGGATTGATAAACCATCCCCTATCCCGCAAGTACTCACGCGACTGCAGCAATTCCGAGAAGCCAGGAAGAACGCCCAAGAACTGATCAAAAGGGCCCAGGCACTCTGGATCAAACATCGAACCACGCCGAAATATCAGAAAGGGGATCAAGTCTGGCTGGAAGGGCGTCATCTCCGCACCAATCAACCCACTGCCAAACTGGCCGCTCGTCGACACGGACCCTTCCGTGTGATCCAGGTGCTGTCACCTGTCAATTACAAACTGGCGCTTCCCACGCAGTGGAGTATTCACCCCGTGTTTCACATTGATTTACTCACACCTTATCGCGAGACGCCGATGCATGGGGCAAACTTCATCCAACCGCCACCGGACCTTGTGAATGGAGAAGAGGAATACGAAATCGAACGAGTTCTAGACTCGCGGCGGTTCGGCAGAAGCAAGAAGCTCCAGTACCTCGTGAAATGGAAGGGATACTCCGACTCGGACAATCAGTGGGTCAACAAAGATGACATGTTTGCGGACAAAGCCATAGCGGAGTTCGAAGACGGCCGCATCGAAAGAGTTATAAGCAAGGACGACAACGCTAAGTTTTCCCCATCTCCTCACACTGGATTCCTCTCTCCTCACACAACAATGTCTGTTTCCTCTTCCACCGCTACCTCCTCTGTCGCTGCCCTCGGGCTCGACAACCTCACCCACGAAGAGATGCGCGGCGCCCTGTCCAACGTCCAATGCATCGACGACGTCGACCACCCCGAGGAACCTCCAACCTACTGGCTCCTCCACGCCACTGGGCAACGCCTCCACGCCACGCCCTTCACGGAAGCCGAAGTGCGTCGGCTTCATACAGCTCTCCAAGACCGTGAAAGCCCGTCACCTCGACCTCTCCCAGTACGAGTCCAATACCGGATCAAAGGGGAAGAAGACGATGGCGACGAAGCGATGGGAAGAGTGGATGAAGGACAGGGAGTGGCAGTCCGAAGCGCGTCAGTGGGCGCAATCACAGTTACGAGCAGCAGCGATAAGGAGAACGAGGATCCTCTGGCGACGCCGGTGGTTCACCGAGACTCTGAGGGGGCAGTTTACGAGCAAGTAGAGGGAGCCCTGAGGGCCTACTACCCAGCTGAGCACCCCTACATCATCACCGCAACCGACTCTGACAACATACTCGAAACCCCGTACTCATGCGACACTACCAGGCGCCCGCTTTACCGCGGTAGCGTCATCATCGACACCGACGCAGCGCCATACCCGGCAGCGCGTCTTCGATACCTCGGCGGCAGCGCCCGCCACGCGCCGCACGGCTACAAACACAACCGCGGGGCGGACTTCGTCCACTACCCCATCACTGACGCCGCCGGCACGACAACACAGGCGACCTACGTCCAGGTCGTCATGAACCCGGACCCCCTCGTCCTCGCCCTCGTAGACGACAGCGAGAAGGTATTCTCCAAGCCGCTATACGCCGAGCCGCAGGTGCGTGAGGTCGGCAAACCCCACTACCTCCCCAAAGACATGCACGCCTTCGTTGGCGGGCACAGCAATCAACACCGCGTGGACCGCGCCGTCAACGAGCTGAAGGACGTAAGTCTGAAGGCCGAGCTGCACCGCTACCGCGCCTACAAACGCGAGGCCGAGAGAATCGAGCAGCGGCTTCATGCCCTGTCCCAGGCGCTCGGAGGGGTACAGGGGGAGATCAGTTGGGGCAAGTTCCGGTTAGAGATGGCGAACGCGTGGGATAGGATCACGGAAGTACAGGAGGGATGGATGGGTGGTGTCGGGCCCACTCGGCGACGCGGTCGTCGCAGCTGAAAAGGGGGTGATGTCACAACTCGGTTTGTGGACGCTTACTGTACGGTGATGACTCCCTTAGTAAGTCGTAATCAGTCATGGACTTATAGTATCAGTCAGCCATAGTATCACATGTTTGTGGTGATACTATGACTCATTCCTAGTAGTAGCTGTAGTAGGGTTCGAGCTACTTACGCTACTAGTCGTTCGGATTCGGGAGGAGCTTTAAAGCTGCCTCGTCACATGTATAAGTAGTACGCATCGAAGACCAGAAGACTCCATTCTGGTCTTCTTCAATAGCCATCACGCATCCCGCACTCGTCCTTCTCTTGAGTGTCGGCTACCTCGTTCGCTTGTCTCTAATAGAGCAAGTCGTCTTCCGTATACGCCTGGTGGAACTAGCCCTAGTGTCACGCCTCTGCGGGGGCGCGTCTCGGGGATCTGTAACTAGTCCCTGCCTAGGGCAGACGGCACTAGAGTCGGCCTGGTACCAAATACAACAGTGCCTAAGTTCTGGGGGGTCTTCTGAGAGGAAAAGGGGGGGTGCAAGACTGGGGAATTACGCAGTAGATTGACGAAGACTAAGCTAAGGGAGTACAGGGAAGTACAGGGGGTATAAGTAGTGCTATCCTACAGGGCTGCCCAAGGCAACTGAGCTGGCAGGGCCTATACTACAGGGCAATCAGATCATGGTTGCTGGGGCAGCCAGATGAGATTAGATCGCGATCGGGTCGCGATAAGATCGAGACAAGATAAGGGATTAAGAGGGAGAAGGGAGAAAAGGGGAAAAAGATGGAATATCATGACATTACCCCCCTTCTAAGGGGCAAGTTCCACGTTGCCGAGTGTGTCGCTGCTCGTATCGGTGATCGCTGGCGCGTTTGGACCGGGGGTCAACGGGGCCGATGCGGGGTCGGCTGAGGTAATGGGTGGTGGGGGCGACGGGTCGTCGTCGTCGGCGTCGGTCGCGATTCGAATCGCGTCGGGGTGAGCGTCGTGGAACACTTGAATCAGTTCGGGGGCGTGTAAGCCTGTCGCCGGCTCCCAGGTGTTGTCGGCGTCCGGGTATCCTCGCCACTTGATGAGATACTGCAGCTGTCGTCGGCGTCGGCGCGAGTCCCAGATTTCTTCGACTTCGTACTCCTCGGCGCTGTCAACGAGATCTGGTGGTGGCCGCGCGAAGTTCGGTCCATGTTCGACAGTTTCGTGAAACGGGAGAAGAAGCGACGCGTGGAAGACGTCGTGAATCTTCCACGTGGGCAGGATGGCGAGCTGGTAGACTACGTGTGAGATAACGCGAGTGATGGGGAAGGGGCCGTAGCGGCGTGGCGCAAGTTTCACCGTGGGATGTGACGTCCGAAGGTTCTTGGCCTCGAGCCAGACCAGGTCGCCTTCTTTGTACGGTACGAATGACGAGGGCGTGGCGACCGCGAGTTGTTGTGCCTTCGTGATACTCTGCTGTGCGAGTGTGCGTAGTTCCTGGACTTTCGCGAGTCGTTCCTCGACCGAAGGTGCAGGGGAGCTGGATGAAGTCGGCGTCAGTGCTCGCGGCGTGTGGCCCATCAGTAGGTCGAACGGGGTTTGATGTGTTGTCGCGCTGGGCCACGAATTGTGTGCGAACTGTGCGGATGGTAACCAGTCTGCCCAGTCATCCTGTCGTCCGTTGCAGAAGAAGCGGAGATATTGCTCCAACCACTGGTTGGAGCGCTCCGACTGGCCGTCGGTCTGTGGGTGGTAAGCCGTTGAGATATTCTGGGTGATCCCCAGGGACTGGCACAGTTGGCGGGAGAACGCGGAGGCGAAGCGAGGGTCTCGGTCGGTAATGACACGACGAGGGAGGCCGTAGTGTGGGAAGACGTGGCGATGGTAGAGCGCCGCTACGCCGGGGCCGTCGATGGACTCTTTGCATGGTATAAAGATCGTGGCCTTCGTGCAGTCGTGGTCTGTGATCGTTAGGATTGAGTCGAAGCCACGCGAGGTCGGTAATTTGACGATGAAGTCCATTGTGACCGTCTCGAATGGTCGTGCTGTCGGGTCCGTGGCGATAGGGAACGGCGGTGGGCGAGGTCGGTGAGACGTTACCTTGTTGGCCTGGCATGCCGCGCAGCCTTTAACATAGGCGGCGATCATGTCGCGCATCCCTGGCCACCAGTAATCACGGGAGATTAAGGCTAGTGTGTTAGCGATACCGGGGTGACCGGCGACAGGGGAGTCGTGGTATTGAGAAATCACCCCCCTCCGAAGATCGTGGTCTTCCACGACCACGAGTCAGTCGTCATGAGTCCACGCGCCTTCGAAGAAGGTGAAACGATGCTTGGTGTTCCATGCTGCGATCCTCATGCCGTGCTGCGGTTGTGCTGCGATTACCGCATCCTCCAAGGAAGAGATCTGGGCGGCGCGTGCAAAGAGTTGTGCGGGGAGGACGGTGACGTCTCGGTTGTCGTCGGAGCCATCGTCAAAGTCGGGGCGGCGTGAGAGCGCATCGGCGCGGTTCGTTGCTCCGGGTTTGTGAACAAGTTTGATGTTGTATTCCCCGATAAGGGGGATGTAGCGTGCAACGCGGCGGTTAATCTTTTGAGGCTGTTTGTAATACTGCAGGTTAGCGTGATCCGTGTAAACGGTGACGACGTGGGGGGAGCCGAGTAAGAAATGCCGCCATTCCTTGAGCACGTGGACGACGGCGAGGAGCTCCCGGTCGTGAATATCATAATTTCGCTCGGCTTCGTTGAACGTTTTTGAGGAGTACGCAACCGGGCGGAGCTTGTTATTGTCATCGCGTTGGTACAGGATTCCTCCAGTGGCAAATGCGGAGGCGTCTACCTCGAGCTCGAACGGGGCGTCGAGATCCGGCTGCCATAGTACCGGGGCGGTGGTGAGTATGTCGACAAGCTGGTCGATAGCGCTGCTACATTTGTCAGTCCATTGGAAAGCGTGGTCCTTTTTGAGAAGGTTAGTGAGCGGCCGTGCGATGGTGGCGAACCCGCGAATGAATGGCCGCTGGTAGCCGAAAACGCCCAGCGTGCTGCGTACTTGTTTCACGTTCTTCAGGGTGTGAGGCCACGATTTAAGGCCTTCGACCTTTGCGGGGTCGACCATGATCTTGTCGCTGTCTAGAATGAGCCCTAGGTATTCAATGCGCGTTGCCTCGAATGTACATTTCTCAGGTTTCAGGAAGAGGCTTTCGCGTTCAAGGATGTCAAGGACCTCATGAACGATGGAGCGGTGGAGGGCGGGGTCGTCAGGTGTCGCGATCAAGATGTCGTCCATGTAGACTAGCACGTAGCGTCGACTAGAGTCCTTTAGCTGAGTGCACAGAGTAGAATCCATCATTGCTTGGAAGGTCGACGGCGAGTTCGTGAGACTGAAGAACATTACCCTGGGCTCGAATAGCCCTTCTTCGGTTTTGAAAGCTGCTTTCCACTCGTCGCCTTCCTTAATGCGCACGTTATTGTATCCCCAGTGAACGTCGAACTTAGTGTAGATGCGGCTCCCCCGCAGGTTCTCCGTGAGTGTTTTGATGAGTGGCAGTGGGTATGTATTACGGATGGTGTACTGGTTCAGCCGCCGGTAGTCCTGCACAGGACGTAGCTTGCCGTCCTTTTTCTTAATGAAGAAAAACGGGGACGCGTAAGGGGAATGCGATGGTCGGATGTATTGCTTAGCCAGATGCTCGTCCAAGAACTTCCGGAGCGATCCCCGCTCGTCCTTGGTCAGTGGGTACACCTTACAGTTGAGCGTCGCCAGGGCATCCGGTACCAAGTCGATCGCGTGGTCCCAGTCCCGTGACGGTGGGAACCGCTGAGATTCCGACTCTGAGAATACCTTCGCATGTCGGCGGTACTCCGTGGGAATGTGGTCCTCGGTCATCGTCTCCTTATCTCTGGCTGCTTCCTCTGCCCACTGTTGGGCCGTACTAGTCTTGGCTATTTTCTCGTACTCGGGGATTCGTATCTGGATGCTATCGCCGTCCTCGAGTGGCCAACTGCCGTCTGCGAACGATCGCCACATATTGAAGGCCGCTGCGTGGACCATCAGATAAGGCGATAAGGGTCGTGGGTGAGCCGTTCCGCGATCGTTCGACGTCGAGTCGGGACGATTTGGTGACGGTGTCGTGCCGTGGTCGTGCGACGGGAGCGGTGGAGAAGGTGCGTTTCTCTCTGCGGGGGTTTCGACTTCTGATCGGCGTGCGATAGGCGTGGTGAGTGTGGATAGGTACAGCGGTTCGGGGATGACTGCGCCTTTCTTCCAGTCAATTGTTGGGTCGAACTTTTGAAGCCATGGATAGCCAAGGATGATGTCGTCGCTGCCCAGGCTGGCAATGTAGAACGTTTGCGTCGCAGTGCGGTCCCCGAGTCGCACTTTCAAGTTAATGTAGTCCGTGATTTTTCCGTCTTTGTTTGGCGTCCCGTCGACGTTACAAAGTGTCCGAGGCGAGTGCAGTCGATGAGTTGGGAGATTTAATCGTGCAACCACGCGGGGGTCGATGAAGTTTTCAGTTGCGCCGCTGTCGACAAGCGCATTTTCTTCAGCCATTCGAGAGTTTGTACTGAAACTAATTGATATTTGCAGGCTGTTTCGGTGGTATCGGTACATTGTCTCTACATTGAAAGCTCGGACCCAGGCCGCCGGGTTCGAGCTATCTAAAAACCCTCGTGAGTTCCGCCAAAGAGTTCCTCGAGGACTTGTTCCTTCTCGTCGTCCTTCATGGCGCGTATCTTGGTCAGGAGGCTATCTGTGGTTTCTGCGCTCGTGGTGGGTGTCGGAGTCGGTTCGACGTGCGTGGTTCGTGCTGATGACGTGTTTCCTCGTTCGTAGGGCTTGGTCTGGTAACTCTGGGGGCGATTCGTGGCGTATACGGTGCAATCGCGGGACATGTGGCCTTTCTGGCGGCAGCGGAAGCATCGGCCTTCCGCCGCAAGCTTCGTTCGCTCCACGTCGGTCAGTTTGGCGAGGGGCTGGGTCCAAGCGACATCGACATCCATCGCGTCAGGATCGCGCGCAGGGGCAGCGGGAGCGTGACTGGTGGGTCGTCGCTGGTTGTTTCCACTGGGCATCAGTATCTGACGCCAATCGTTCTTGGTTTTCCCGGCAACCCTTTTTTCTCCGCCGCTGAGTCCTACGCGTGCACGCAGCATTGCGTACTTGTGCTGCTCTGTTTGCGCCGTGGTGACCCACTGGTCAAATGTCTCGGGGGTCGTATCGCGTCGTAGGATGGCCGATAGCAGGCCGCGAGGGAGGCCTCCCGAGTAGAGGTCCACAGTGGCCGCGGCGTCGAGGGCGTAGCCCGCCTTGGCCGCGAGATTTCGGAAGACCGCGGTGTACATGTCGAGCTCGGAGCCCTTCATTTGATGGGTTTTGAGCGCCTGGTAGGCATCTTGTTTTTCTGTGGCATTGGTGAACGCTGATTTGAATGCGGCTGTGAAGTCGTTCCACAGCGACTCGGTGTTTTTCGGGATCGCGGCCGTCGTCGCGCTTCCCACTACCTTGGCGCGGATGTCTGCGAGTTGGCCGTCGACCCAGTCGTCCACGTTCGGTCCGCGGATGAACGAGAGCGCAAGGAATACGCGCTGGTAAGGGGATTTCATTATTTCGGCATCCTCGTTCATGCCGCGGTAGAGGTCGAATTCGCGTACGAAAGTTTTGGACTTGTCTCGAGCGCCGTCGAAGACACGCGGTGTGTTTCCGCTGAGTTTCCCCCCCGAGGAGGGCGTCGATCCAGTTCCTGAGGCCATGTTAGGGGCTGTTGATGTGATGGCGGGTGTGATGGTAGGTGCGATGGGGGCTGATGTTAGTACGATAGGTGTGGAGCCGCTGGCGATTGCGGTTGCGATCTGTGGCAGGATAACGGGGGCTGGTGCATCGGCTGCGAGGGGCAAGGGTCCTTGTAGCGATGCGATGGGCGGGAGCGCTGCGGTGAGTACGTCTACTTCGGTTGCGAATTCTGGGACGTCAACTAATATTTCCTCGGGTGGTACTGCAGGTGGGAGTTCGGCCGCTTCGGCGTCATTTTCGGGGTGCTGTGGGTCATCGAGGTTCCAGTAGCCGAGGCCGATCGTGTTTTCGCGGGCGATGAAGTGGTCCTGTCGGGTGTAGTAGTACGGGGCGTCCTTCCTAAGGAAGTACCAGGCGTTGTTGATGAGTTCGACGGGGTAGGTTTTTCCTTGGTAGACGAGGAAGTAGCCTTCAGTAGGTTCGTCTTCGGGATCGTCCCAGAAGGCGATTCCGAGTACGTGCGAAGGTAAGTCGTCCTCTTGTCTCCTCTGGACTCTGGTCCAACTATCTCCTTCCTCGAGTTCGATACGGAGGCTCGCCACGGTGTCTGCGGTTTGTGTTAGCTTAGTCTTATGTCACGCCTCTGCGGGGGCGCGTCTCGGGGATCTGTAACTAGTCCCTGCCTAGGGCAGACAGCACTAGAGTCGGCCTGGTACCAAATACAACAGTGCCTAAGTTCTGGGGGGTCTTCTGAGAGGAAAAGGGGGGGTGCAAGACTGGGGAATTACGCAGTAGATTGACGAAGACTAAGCTAAGGGAGTACAGGGAAGTACAGGGGGTATAAGTAGTGCTATCCTACAGGGCTGCCCAAGGCAACTGAGCTGGCAGGGCCTATACCACAGGGCAATCAGATCATGGTTGCTGGGGCAGCCAGATGAGATTAGATCGCGATCGGGTCGCGATAAGATCGAGACAAGATAAGGGATTAAGAGGGAGAAGGGAGAAAAAGGGAAAAAGATGGAATATCATGACACCTAGTGCCCCTTACGATCACGTGCACCCCGAGGCTGTGTATTCGTGTCACGTGACTATAGAGTTGCGGATTCTGCTAAGTCGTTCGAACGCTCTTCATCAGGTTCAAGTCGAACTCACGCCAGTGGCGGCGTTACACTGACTTCCTTTTTTACTGAGCGTGACGGGAGAGATCAAGGTTATACGATCGCTCGAACCGCGGGTTGCGGTGACGCGTCTTGTCTCGAGTGAGGCAACACCCTCTTCCGTGGTCGAGGGCCTCCGGGGCAGTCGGTTTGCGCACTTCGCATGTCATGGAGTGCTGGAGACAGGAAAGCCGTTCGATGCATCGTTCAAACTTCACGGGGGATCGCATCTCACGCTGCTGGACATTGCACGATCTCGACTTCTGGATGCGGAATTCGCGTTTCTTTCTTGCTGTCACGCTGCAGAAATCATGCAAGACAGCGTCGCCGATGAAGCGCTTCACCTCATTGCTGCGATGCAGTATTGTGGATTCCGAAGCGTAGTCGGGACTATTAAAACCTGGGAGTCCCTTAGTAGTGGTAAGATACAAACGACTAAGGAAACTACATATGTATACCAAGACGCATATATGCTGACGATCACATGATCTTGTAGCGCCGTGGCGTGACCATCATATTCGAACACTCCTCCTCGACACAAGCGCGTAAAGGGAATGGGGTATAAAGGTAGTGAGGTATAGTAGTGAACAGTGAACCATGAACGGGACGGACAGGTGAAAAGAATCGAGAAGAGAAAAGAATCGAGAAAGTGAAAAGAATCGAGAAGTATAGTAGTGTGTGTGTCTCCTCCTCACTGTGACTCTGTGAGCGCAGATCGATGCAGTTTGCAGCGACGCCAAGGTAATGACGCAGGCGGTTGAACTCGATCTTTCCCAAAGGTTTAGTGAATATGTCGGCGGTGTTTTCTTTTGAGGGGACGCGGGAAATGGATATGTCGCCGGCGAGGACTTGTTCATGGGTGAAGTGATATTTGATGCGTACATGCTTTGTGTGTGAATGCCAGACGTGGTCTTCCATCAGGCGGGTCGCGGCGTCATTGTCACAGAATAGTCGGGTAGGCGAGGAAGGGAGTAGATGCAGTCCAGACAGGAGTTGTTGGAGGAAGATTGCTTCGTGTGTGGCGTCGTGTAAGGCCATGTACTCAGCGTAGCAAGACGAGTCCGCTACCGTTGCCTGTTTCCGAGAACACCAAGATACCATGCCTGAACCAAGTGTGAAGCAGTATCCACCCACAGATCGGCTTGTGTTGACACAGTTAGCATAATCGGAGTCGGAATAGCCATGCAGCTGCAGTGTGGTCCGTCCCCCTAGCGTAAGCGCGTATGAGCGCCTCCCCTTGAGGTAACGTAGGATGCGGATTGCTGCGGTCCAGTGCTCGGGTCTGTAGCAGTCTAAGAAAGAGGACAGTCGCCCAACGGTGTAGGCGATGTCTGGTCTGGTGGCTACAGCAAGGTACATGAGGCTTCCGATGAGTGAGCGGTATGGTGTGCGTTCCACCCATTCGGATATCTTGGGCGGTACTGGCAGGTTTTTGTCTGGGCGTCGCAACTGAAGTCTGGTCACCATTGGGGTGTCTGTTGGATGTGCGTCGCTCTGGTGATATTGCTCAACCAAGCGGTCGATTTTTGCGGTTTGCGAGAGGGAAATGAGGCGATTTGGACGATCGCGAGAAATGGCAATCCCTAGAGCGTATGCAGCAGGTCCAAGATCAGAGATATCCCATTGGGCTTTTAGTTTATCGCGGAACCAGGAGTTTTCACCAGGGGAAGAAGCCGCCGAGACGATATCGTCGACGTGGACCGCGAAGATTATGACCCCAGAAGAAGTTTGGCGACGATATACGCACCACTTGCATGGGAGTCGTTCAAAGCCCCATTCAGTTACGGCGTTGTGAAAGGTTTGGTTCCATATCCGGCTTGCCTGCTTCATGCCGTAGATACTTTTCATCAGCCGCATCACCCAGTCTTCTTTTCCAGGAGTTTCGAAGCTGGGTGGTTGCTCCATGAACATGGTTTCACCCTCGGGTAAAATACCATGGAGGAACGCGGTCTTAATATCGAATTGTTGGACGTCCCAATCGAGGGTCGTGGCGATGTGCAGGATGGAACAGAAAGATTCGAGACGTACTGTAGGAGCGGTCGTCTTGTCGTAGTCGATGCCCCATCGCTGTGCGAATCCTTTCGCAACGTAGCGCACCTTATATCGTACAACTTTGCCCGTATCATCCCGCTTCTGTTTGCAGACGAGTTTTCCTTTTAGGGGGCGATGGCCGCGTGGGATTTGGGATCGAGGCACAAGAATGAAAACCTTCAGGTCCTCGAGACTCTTTATTTCGTCCCGCCCACCGGCAATCCAGAATTCTCGTTCCGGCGATGCAAGTGCTTGCGGCCAAGTTGGTTCATCATCCGGTTCGAGCAATGGTTCCAGGGAGCCGTCACTTAGAGCGGTGAGGGCGTCATCGATTGAAGGGGATTCGCTCTTGAAGCAGAGGTCAGCGGGTAGTAGGTCGTGTGTGTCTCGTACGTCGGAGTATTCAGAGAGGATGGCATACGCATGATCTGCCTGGGCCTGAGGTGTAACGGAACGAGATGCTCGCTCCTCCTGGCGGCGCGCCCTGGACTGTCTTGCGTTGGATATTGCAGCCGTAAGGCGAGGTCCGTGGCGTGAGCCGTCGTTTGTTGTTAGGCGCTGATACGCCCCCTACTCCCCTGACCCCTATAATCGCGACTTATAACAGTTTGTGATCTTCAAGGACGCGCATGACCGCGCGGCGAGTCAACACTGCGACCATGCGCACCGCGAACTAGCGCGGCGCGCCACACACTGCGACCGCGCGCACCGCGACCTAGCGCGGCGCGTCACACTGCGACCGCACGCACCACGACCTAGCGCGGCGCGTCACAACTGCGACCGCGCACACCGCGACCTAGCGCGGCGCGTCACAACTGCGACCGCGCACACCGCGACCTAGCGCGGCGCGTCACAACTGCAACCGCGCGCACCGCGACCTAGTGCGACGCGTCACAACTGCGACCGCGCGCACCGCGACCTAGTGCGGCGCGTCACACCTGTGACCGCGCGCACCACGACCTAGCGCGACGCGTCACAACTGCGACCGCGCGCACCGCAACCTAGTGCGGCGCGTCACACCTGCGACCACGCGCACCACGACCTAGCGCGGCGCGTCACAACTGCGACCGCGCGCACCACGACCTAGCACGGCGCGTCACAACTGCGACCGCGCGCACCACGACCTAGCGCGACGCGTCACACCTGCGACCACGCGCACCACGAACTAGTGCGGCGCGTCACACGCTGCAACCGCGCGCGCACGCACCAACACATCGGCACCAGACGATCCCAGACAGGATAGCAACAGCAACCTACGAAGCCCGGACTGGTTCGTAAACCAGTTATGAGCGCGGGGACCCCAGAAGACGTCCAAGACTGTGTGAGGGCGAGGCACTACGCGATGTGCCTGCGCTCTCCCTAGCCTGTGGGACCGGTCGACGGAGACCTAAGGGGAACCACATACCACCAAACGGGTGGACCGCGGCGACGTACGCGATCAGCATGGCTCGGTGCGCACATAGGCGAGCGCGCACCATACCGACCAAGACACAAGTTCATCAGCAATCCATGATCCTCTATGTAGTGCTACAGTAGCACTACAGTAGCTCCATAGCATCTGTAGCAGCATAGCAACGTTTATGTTGTATGTAGTTCTACTGTAGTTCTACTGTAGTACCAGGCCAACTACCATAGTTCTACTGTAGTACTAGGCCTACTACCATAGTTCTACTGTAGTACCAGGCCTACTACCATAGTTCTACTGTAGTACCAGGCCTACTACCATAGTTCTACTGTAGTACCAAGCCTACTACCATAGATCTACTATAGTACCAGGCCTACTACCATAGTCTACCCTTCTACCCATAGTGCTATAGTCACTTCATAGTATAGTCACTTCAGTCAGACAACATTTCAAAATAAATTAAAAAAATTATATATTTATGTTCACACAACTACTCTAAATACAGTAATACAAGAGGATGGGAGCCGCAGCGACACAGCGGTGGGGTTATGGCCAGTTGCGTGGCAGGGCCGGTGCCGGGGTTGACATGGCAGTGGGGGGCCATGTCGAGATGGCGCCGGTGCAGCGGGGTTGACGTGGCGGTGGCGTGGCGGGGTCGAGGCGGTGGTGGTAGCCGAGTTGGTTGGGTCGAGGGGTTGGTGGGGTTGTGGCCAGTTGCGATGGGGTGGTATGGCAGTGACGACGCTGGTGTCACCGTGGCAGTGGGGGCCGTGTTGAGACGACACCGGTGCAGTGGGGTTGAGGTGGGCAGTGCCGGTCGTAGTTGATGTGGTGGTCGCGAGGTCTTGTGTGGCGGACCACGATGGTGGCGGGGTGGTGCGGTGCAATGGCGGTGTCCGTGGGCAGCTGGCTTGCGTCGGTGGTGATGCACTGTTGTCCTGCGGCACTTCAAGGTAAGCGGAAGAAAAAAAAGAAAAGACCTTAACAACAACTTGCGAGGCGTGGGTAGGCAGGTGTAGTAGGGTGATGGTGGAGGCGGGCGAATAGGAGTGGCTTGCTTGTGCGAGAGCGCGGCGGTGGTGCGCTGTTGTCCTGCAGAAGTTCAAGGTCAGCGGAAGAAGGGAAAAAAAAAAAAGGAACCTAACAAGGATGTCACGAGGCGTGGGCGGATGGGTAGTGGCGGTGGTGATGTAGCAGGGAGCAGGGGTGGGTGGCCTGCGCATGTGGGAGGGGACCGAGGAACGCACCATGGTCCTGCAATGGGTTTGAGTCTTCGAGATGAAACAGAGAAAAGAAGAGAAAAAACTCATCTGAGTTTTGGTGGGGCCAGTGAGGGAAGCAGTACTTGGATGCCACGAAGCATATGGGTGGTGAATGGTAGTTAGCCTCCAGTGAAAGTCGTCTTCGTGGTCGGGTCGTCTGTTGCAGGAAGAAATGGTTCGAATCCGAACAAGGTGTGGTGACTGAGTGGCGGGGTTTCCCACGCCACATATTCGGCCTCCGCTCCGCACAACTTCGACTTGGTTCAACGTTACAGTACTAAGTTATTACCACTATACAGTAACGCTCTTCCGCCCGCTGCTACGCAGCCACCGTGGCCCAACAACAATGTAAGTGTATGTTTTTTATTCCCAATTTTTTATTCCTCAGTTTTTTAATGGCCGCCTTCGAGGAACCGCACATGATGCGGCACATCCGTTGCCATTGCACAGGACTACCCACGGCCTACGCAAGAGGGACGCAAGAGGGACAACCATACCCCGTCCTCGGGCACGCAAGGCCACCATGCCGCCGTTGCACCTTTCCTTACTCCCCACACCATTCCCTGCAACACGGATAAGCGGCTGACGACGAACTGGGCTTCGGCCCAGTACACCCAGATACGTTTTTTTTTTGTTTTTTGTTTCGTTTCTCACCGCTGCAGCCCGTTTCTTCCTCTCCGCACCTCAAACCGCCTCCGCCCAGCATATGCAAGAAGCACCTCCTGCGCCGTCTCACCCGTCAAGTCCCTGCCGCCTCCACATCGCCAGACGGAAACTCGTAGCCGCCGCCTCCACCCTTCGCCACGGAAGTCCGCCACTGCAGCCTCGTCCGTGCAAGACCCATCACCGCGCCACCCGCCGTACGAAAGCTCAGCCGCGCGACGCTGTGCCATCGCGGCAAACAAGTCCCACCGCAATGCCACTCCAACACGGCATTCAAGTGATGACGATGGCAAGGCGGCGATGACAACGACGCAGCGAAGACAACCGCGACGAAGACGATGGCCAATTACAACAACCATGCGCCGACAAGGATGACAGAACGACCACCAATCGATGACCGCGACCGCTACCACGACTGCGACAACGCAAGGTGAAGACGACCACAACAGCGAAGACGACGGCAGCAACACCGAGCCGATGACGAGCGTGAACACGCGACTAGCGATGAGCTGGTCTTCTGCCCAGTACACCAAGATGAGTTCTTTCTTTATTCGTTTCATATCGTTTCTCACTGATGTCACAGAGCCACGTCGCCGCCGTTGCCTGGAATCTTCGCCACACGCAAGTCCACCACCACCACTCCGCCGCAGGAAAGCCCAGCTCCAACGCCACGCCGTCGCGACACGCAAGACCCGCCGTGTGCATGCGGCGTGCAATCCCACAGCCGACGGCAAGGACAGCGGCAGCACGGCAACGATACCGACAACACGACCGCCAACGCCCGACGCCGACAGCAAAGATACGAGGGGAGCGAGGTCGGCGGCGGCGGCGCAGTGGTGGAGGCAGCGGCAGTGGCGGCGGCAGGGCATTCATTCCCTAGCTCCTAGTAGTTTTTTTTTTACCTGTTGTAACCCACTGCTAGTAGTATGCAATACACCATTTTTCTGTACAGTATTTGCAAGTTGTGTGATGACAATGACCACTTGCTGAACTTCAGTCAGACTCGCCCCGGGGCAGAGTTTGGTTCAACTTAGTAAGCAAGCTGCTACAGAAGTAGGCCTGGGTACAGTAGCACTACAGTAGCAGGCCTAGGTACAGTAGCACTACAGTAGTAAGCCTGGGTACAGTAGCACTACAGTAGTAAGCCTGGGTACAGTAGCACTACAGTAGTAAGCCTGGGTACAGTAGCACTACAGTAGTAAGCCTGGGTACAGTAGCACTACAGTAGTAAGCCTAGGTACAGTAGCACTACAGTAGTAAGCCTAGGTACAGTAGCACTACAGTAGTAAGCCTAGGTACAGTAGCACTACAGTAGTAGGCCTGGGTACAGTAGCACTACAGTAGTAGGCCTGGGTACAGTAAGCACTACAGTAGTAGGCCTGGGTACAGTAGCACTACAGTAGTAGGCCTGGGTACTACAGTAGAACTATGGTAGTACTACATAGAACATAAACGTTGCTACTACCACCTATGGGTCACTATGGCTCTATGAGCACTACTGTAGAACTACTGTAGAACTATAGTAGAGGTCCAAGGATTGCTGATCTGGTAGCTTAAATTCCAGGGTTTGCTACAATGCTACCAAGTCTCTACCATCTACTACCAGCAACTACCAGCAACTACCAGCAACTACCAGCAACTACCAGCAACTACCAGCAACTACCAGCAACTACCAGCAACTATGGTGTCTACAAACATCTACAGTCTCTACCGGTTTACTACCCAGTCTCTACCAGCCTACTACAAAAGTCTACAACCATCTACAGTTGCTACAGTGTCTACAGTGTCTACCAAGTCTCTACAAGGATTATTTGCGCAACCCAGGGATTGCTGATGAATGCCGCGTTTTAGTACAAGACTACGCGCGCACTTTGCGCGGCCCCTGTTTCACTTAGACAGGGCATTCAAACTATCCAGGACCCTCGAAACACGACGCGGGCTCAACTGAAGAAGAAGAGCGCTCAACAGGCCTGATACGAGGTGCGCGCGACTTAGCGATTTCGCGCGAGGATGCTCACAGAGTAAGAAAGCCAGGGAGCAGTAGAATAGCATAAATAGGACACTCCCTTGTACTCAGAAAGCAATCAATTCGGATTCCACAGCTCGCGTTTAGCTTATCTCTCTCTCTCTCTCTCTCTTTCTCTCTCATTTCCGACCTTCGCGCTACTCGAGGCGTCGCCGCGCCCCGCTCCGCCTCGCTCTTGGCTATCTGCACTTGTCTGTGGTATACCCGACCCCTCCAGCCCGTACGCCAGCACTGCGCGCACCAGCAACGCGCCAACGCGCAACCGCACGACTTAACAGATACTTCGTGCTCTCGCGCGGCACGTGACTCGCGGCCCGCGCTATCCACAACCGGTGCATTCCAAGCCCCACGAGCCTGTACACTCTAAGCGCGCTCTCTGACGCTCAGGGACCGTTTGGGGTAACAGCGCGTGGAAGGCACAGGTACTCTGGAAGTACGTCGCGGAGGTGGAATGGATGGTTCGGGGGAGGGAGAGAGAGGGGTCATGGGAGAGAGGGGAGGTAGAGGCGGAAGTGCTGGGTTGGTTGGGACTACTGTATTTGTCGTTGTCTGTGGTATTACGGTGTTTAGAGGCGGAGGTGCTGGATTGGTCGGGACTACTGTATTTGTCGTTGTCTGTGGTGCTACGGTGTTTTCTGGGGTAAGGTTAAGATCAACGTTATGCGGGGCTGTATCGTGAAGAGAATTGTAATCAAGATTGTTATCGGAGAATTGGAGAGATGAGAATGGCGAGTCAATTGTCGTATTATGTATTATCGGCGTAGGGCCGGGGCAGTCCCAAGAAGGTGGAAAAGAATGGGGTGACACGCCAAGTATAGTACTGGGAAGAAGAGAAGATGGTTCTGAATCTAGATGTTCTGTGAAGGTGACTAGCTATTGGCTCGGGTCACCCCCGGGTATTTTTGGAGCCACCCGTACCCGACCCGGACAACACCCGTACCCGTGATGAGGGGTGGGGGTTTTCTCGGGTTCGGGTGTGGGTTTATACGGGTGCGCGGGTACGAAAACCCGTGCGGGTTAAGGCAACGGGTAAGCTGGTTTTGTATTACTGTACTACAGGTATTGGTACACGTCTAACTACACATATCATTCCCATCGCCCTCTCGGTCGCTGCCTTCGTCACCACCGCTGTCGCCGCCGTCGTCACCGGTGTTGCCTCCGTCATGGTTGTCTTCACCGTCGTGGTTGCCGCTGCTCTTGATTGTCTTCGCTGTCGTCGCCGCTGTCGTGATCGTCTTCACGTTGTCGTTGTCGCCACCGTGGTCGTCTTGATCGTCTTCGCACCGTCGCTGCCGCCGTCTTGATTGTCTTGCATCGTCGTTGCCGCTGCTGTAGTCGTCTTCGCGTTGCCGCCGCTGTCTTGGTTGTCTTTGCCATCGCTGCCGCCGCCGTGGTCGTCTTTGCGTCGCCGCCATGGTCGTCTTCGTGTCGCCACCGCCATCTTGATTGTCTTTGCAGTGTCGCCACCGTCGTCTTGATCGTGTTCACGTCGTCACTGCCATCTTGATTGCCTTCGCGTTGTTGCCGCTGCCGTGATCGTCTTCGTCATCGATGAATGTCAGTGCGTAAGCTTGAATAGACCATTACTCATCTATTTGGTGTTGTGGGGTGGCACTGCTGGTGGTGTCTTGTGAATATCTGGGGCAAACACGTGCTGGCTTGTAAAAGGGTAATAGAAGTTAGTGGATGGCGCAAGGGGCGAGAGGGCCGGGCTTACCAGCTTTGATACCGTGGTGGTACTACCTGGAGATCGGGTCATCAGCGTGGGAGGGCCGAGGAGCGAGGGGGGCATGGACGTGCTGTCGAGGGCAGTGAGTATTCGCGGTTGATGTCGCTGGTTGGCACCTCGTTCGCGACGCCCAGCGCGGTGTTGCGGACCTGTGTCGGGAGGTGGTATTTGAGGTCGAGGAGGCACATCTGGCACACGTTGCGCGTCTTGGCGCAGGTCTGGCAGACGACGGTCGTCTTGAAGCGCATGCCTGCGCCTGGGTTCCAGCGGAAGACGGTGAACGGGCGCGCACACATCCCGCATTCCCGTCCGAACTCTTGCTTGGACTTTACGAAAAAAAGGTTGGCATTCGGTGAAAAGAAAATGTGAATTGTGCACGTACCATCCGGATGAACGGGTTGTCCCCCAGGCCTTTCGGATGTGTATTAGATGGCTGAAAAGATTGGATGACAGTTAGCAGTCGCTCGTGGGTATGAAACGTTTTCACGGGCTAAGTCAGCGGGTATATTAGTAAGTGTGTCGAGTCTACAGCCCTCGAATTGTATCCCAATCAGTAGGTAGCCCATCTTCATCTTCCTCGTCGGTGACCTCGTCTCCAAGTGCTCCCTTAATGTCACTATCCTTCACTAACCCCAGCTGAATCCAAACTCCAAGACACAGGATTGCATGCGTTGACTGAACGGAAAGACGGTTTCTGTTACACCTCTGCAGGGGCGTTCTGGTCTGTAACTGATCCCACCTGAGGTGAAGGATTCAGAGTCGGTTCGGCACTGGGTGCAACGATACCTAGCAGTGTACTGGGGAAAGCTCACACAGGAGCCTGAGAGGATGGTACTGAGGGGACTGGGTGAGGCAAAGTATTTCGCAGTAAATTAACGAAGACTAAGCTAAGGGAGTACAGGGGGAATACAGGGGAGTATAAGTAGCACTACACTACAGCAGCCCAAGGCAACTGAGCCAGCAGGGCCAGGGGCTAGGGCAATCAGATCAGTTGCTAGGCTGGCTGTCAGACGAGATTAGATCGCGATCGGATCGCGATAAGATCGAGGCAAGATAAGGACAGAAGGGATAAGGACTTGTACCAAAGAAGGGAAAAAGGGAGAAAGGGAAACGAAGGATGGAATTCATGACATTACCCCCCTTCTAAGGGGCAAGTTCCACGTTGTCGAGTGTGTCGCTGGTCGTATCGGTGATCGTTGGTGCGTTAGGACGGGGGGGCCATCGGGGCCGATGCGGGGTCGGCCGAGGTAGCGGGTGGAGGCGACTCGGACGGGTCGTCGTCGGCGTCGGTTGCGATTCGAATCGCGTCGGGGTGAGCATCGTGGAACGCTTGAATCCGTTCGGGAGCGTGTATGCCTGTCGCCGGCTCCCAGGTGTTGTCGGCGTCCGGGTATCCTCGCCACTTGATGAGATACTGCAGTTGTCATCGGCGTCGGCGTGAGTCCCGGATTTCTTCGACTTCGTACTCCTCGGTGCCGTCGACGAGATCTGGTGGTGGTCGCGCGAAGTTCGGTCCATGTTCGACAGTTTCGTGATACGGGAGAAGAAGCGACGCGTGGAAGACGTCGTGAATCTTCCACGTGGGCGGGATGGAAAGCTGGTAGACTACGTGTGAGATGACGCGAGTGATGGGAAAGGGGCCGTAGCGGTGTGGCGCAAGTTTCGCCGTAGGGTGTGACGTCCGAAGGTTCTTGGCCTCGAGCCAGACCAGGTCGCCTTCTTTGTACGGTACGAATGACGAGGGCGTGGCGACCGCGAGTTGTTGTGCCTTCGCGATACTCTGTTGTGCAAGTGTGCGTAGTTCCTGGACTTTCGCAAGTCGTTCCTCAACCGAAGGTGCGGGGGAGCTGGATGAAGTCGGCGTCAGTGCTCGCGGCGTGTGGCCCATCAGTAGGTCAAACGGGGTTTGGTGTGTTGTCGTGCTGGGCCATGAGTTGTGTGCGAACTGTGCAGATGGTAACCAGTCTGCCCAGTCATCCTGTCGTCCATTGCAGAAGAAGCGAAGATATTGCTCCAACCACTGGTTGGAGCGCTCCGACTGGCCATCGGTCTGTGGGTGGTAAGCCGTTGAGATATTCTGGGTGATCCCCAGGGACTGGCACAGTTGGCGGGAGAACGCGGAGGCGAAGCGGGGGTCTCGGTCGGTAATGACACGGCGAGGGAGGCCGTAGTGTGGGAAGACGTGGCGATGGTAGAGTGCCGCTACGCCGGGGCCGTCGATGGACTCTTTGCATGGTATAAAGATCGTGGACTTCGTGCAGTCGTGGTCTGTGATCGTTAGGATCGAGTCGAAGCCGCGCGAGGTCGGTAATTTGACGATGAAGTCCATTGTGACCGTCTCGAATGGTCGTGCTGTCGGGTCCGTGGCGATAGGGAACGGCGGTGGGCGAGGTCGGTGAGATGTTACCTTGTTGGCCTGGCATGCCGCGCAGCCTTTAACGTAGGCGGCGATCGTGTCGCGCATCCCTGGCCACCAGTAATCGCGGGAGACTAAGGCTAGTGTGTTAGCGATACCGGGGTGACCAGCGACGGGGGAGTCGTGGTATTGAGAAATTACCCCCCTCCGAAGATCGTGGTCTTCCACGACCACGAGTCGGTCGGTGTGAGCCCAGGCACCTTCAAAGAAGGTGAGGTGGTGCTTGGCGTTCCATGTGGCGATCGACATGGAGTGTCGGGGTTGCGCCGCGATAACGGTGTCTTCCAAGGAGGCGACGTCTGCAGTGCGAGCGAAGAGCGAGGCGGGGAGGACGGTGACGTCCTGATTGTCGTCCGAACCGTCGTCATAGTCGGGGCGGCGGGAGAGCGCATCTGCGCGATTCGTAGCCCCAGGTTTGTGGACAAGTTTGATATTATATTCCCCGATGAGGGGGATGTATCGCGCGACTCGGCGGTTAATCTTCTGGGGTTGTTTGTAGTACTGTAAGTTCGCATGGTCTGTATAGACCGTGACGACGTGCTGCGACCCCAGGAGAAAGTGTTGCCATTCCTTCAAGGCGTGGACAACGGCGAGGAGTTCGCGGTCGTGAATGTCGTAGTTTCTTTCCGCCTCGTTGAACGTCTTCAAATGATAGGCGACGGGGCGAAGTTTAGAGTTTTCGTCCCGCTGATAGAGGATGCCGCCGGTGGCGAATGCTGAGGCGTCGACTTCTAGTTCGAATGGGGCGTCCAGATTGGGTTGCCAAAGCACAGGAGCGGTAGTGAGAATGTCGACTAGTTTGTCAATATGTAACGCCGCCACAGGCGTGAGTCCGACTTGGACCGTAAGAGGGCGTTAACGACTTAGCGAGTTACGGTGACTTCGTAGTCACGTGACACGAATACACGGCCTTGAGATGCACGTGATCGTAAGGAGCACTAGGGCGGATTCCACTAGGCGTATTCTGATGACGACTTGCTCTACCAGAGACAAGCGAACGAGATAGCAGACACACAAGAGAGGAAACAGAAGCGGAATCGTGATGGCTATTGAAGAAGACCAGAATGGGGACTTCTGGTCTTCGATGCGTACTACTTATACATGTATGAGGCAGCTTTGAAGCTCCTCTTGAACCGAGGCGACTAGTAGCGTAAGTAGCTCGAACCCTACTACGACTACTACTAGGAATGAGTCAGAGCGTCACCACAAACATGTGATACTCTGGCTGACTGATACGAAGTCCGTGACTAATTACGACTTACTCAGGGAGTCACCACCATGTAGTAAGCGTTCACAAGCCGAATCGTGACATCACCCCCCTTTTCAGCTGCGACGACCGCATCGCCGAGTGGGTCCGACACCGCCCATCCATCCCTCCTGTACTTCTGTAATTCTGTCCCATGCGTTCGCCATCTCCAACCGGAACTTCCCTCGACTGACCTCCCCCTGTACTCCACCGAGCGCCTGAGACAGGGCGTGGAGCCGCTGCTCGATCCTTTCGGCCTCGTGCTTGTAGGCACGGTAGCGGTGCAGCTCGGCTTTCAGACTTACGTCCTTCAGCTCGTTGACGGCGTGGTCCACGCGGTGCTGGTTGCTGTGCCCGCCAACGAAGGCGTGCATGTCTTCGGGGAGGTAGTGGGGTTTGCCGGCCTCGCGTACCTGCGGCTCCGCGTATAGTGGTTTGGAGTATACCTTCTCGCTGTCGTCTACGAGGGCGAGGACGAGAGGGTCCGGGTTCATGACGACCTGGACGTACGTGGCTTGGGCCGTGTTACCGGCGGCGTCGGTGATGGGGTAGTGGACGAAGTCCGCCCCGCGATTGTGTTTGTAGCCGTGCGGCGCGTGGCGAGCGCTGCCGCCGAGGTATCGAAGACGCGCTGCCGGGTATGGCGCTGCATCGGTGTCGATGATGACGTGGCCGCGGTAGAGCGGGCGTCCGGTGGTGTCGCATGAGTACGGGGTTTCGAGGATGTTGTCAGAATCGGTCGTGGTGATGATGTAAGGGTGCTCAGCTGGGTAGTAGTCCTTTAGGGCTCCCTCTACCTGCTCGTAAACTTCCCTCTCAGCGTCTCGGTGAACCACCGGCGTCGCCAAAGGAGCTTTGTTCTCCTTATCGCTGCTGCTCGCAATTGAGATTGCGCCCATTGATGCGCCTCGGGTTGCCACTCCCTGTTCTTCATCCACTCCTCCCATCGCTTCGTCGCCACTGTCTTCTTCCCCTTTGATCCGGTATTGTACTCGTACTGGGAGAGGTCGAGGTGACGGACTTTCACCGTCTCGGAGAGTTGCACGAAGCCGACGGACTTCGGCTTCCGTGAAGGGCGTGGCGTTGAGGCGTTGCCCGGTGGTGTCGAGGAGCCAGTAGGTCGGAGGTTCTTCAGGGTGGTCGACGTCGTCGATGCACTGGACGTTGGATAGGGCGGTGCGCGTCTCTTCGTAGGTGAGGTTGTCGAGCCCGAAGGCAGCGAGAGAGGAGGTAGCGGTGGAAGAGGGAAGAGACATTGTTGGATGAGCTGATGGGAATCCAGTGTGAGGAGATGGGGAAAACTCAGCGTCGCTTCCCCCGCTTATAACTCTTTTGGTGCGACTGTCTTCGAACTCCGCTATGGCGTTGTCCGCAAATATGTCGTCCTTGTTGACCCACTGATTGTCCGAGTCGGAGTATCCCTTCCATTTCACAAGGTACTGAAGTTTTCTGCTTCTGCCGAACCGCCGAGAGTCTAGAATTTGTTCGACTTCGTATTCTTCTTCTCCATCCACAAGATCCGGTGGTGGTTGGGTGAAGTTTTTCCCATGCATCGGCGTCTCGCGATAAGGCGTGAGTAGATCGATGTGAAACACAGGGTGAATACTCCACTGCGTGGGGAGCGCTAACCTGTAATTGACAGGTGACAGCACTTGGATCACACGGAAGGGCCCGTGTCGACGCGCGGCCAGTTTGGCAGTGGGCTGATTGGTGCGGAGATGACGCCCCTCCAGCCAGACCTTATCCCCTTCTTGATATTTCGGCGTAGTTCGATGTTTGATCCAGAGTGCCTGGGCCTTTTTGATCAGTTCTTGGGCGTTCTTCCGGGCTTCTCGGAATTGCTGCAGTCGCGTGAGTACCTGAGGGATAGGGGATGGTTTGTCAATCCAATCAGCGCGCGGATCGTATCCCATCATGAGTGCAAAAGGGGATGTTTTGGTCGCCTCGTGCGGCCAGCTGTTGTGCGCGAATTCTGCCATCGGAAGGAAGTGCGCCCAGTTATCTTGACGCTCGTTCGTCCAGAACCTTAGATACTGCTCAAGCCATTGATTGGTCCGTTCCGATTGTCCATCCGTGCGTGGGTGATAGGCGGTCGAAATGTTCTGATGGATCCCTAGGATACGGCAGAGCTCCCGGGTGAACTTGGATGCGAATCTAGGGTCGCGATCACTGATGATCTTGGTTGGCAATCCGAATCTCCAGAATACGTGAGTCACGTATAGGGCGGCGGTCCCTTCTGCCGTGATTTCTTCGACGCAGGGGATGAAGATGGACGCCTTGGTGCAGTCGTGATCCGTTATGGTAAGTATGGAGTCGTGACCCTGGGAGATCGGTAGTTTAGTGATGAAGTCAAGGGCTATGACTTCGAAGGGCTTAGCGTCGGGGGTCGGTGTGATGGGTACTAGAGGCGCCTTTGTTGGGCGGTTGTTGACTTTGTGGCGTTGACATTCCGCGCAGCCTTGGACGTAATCCGTGATGTGTTTCAACATGTGAGGCCACCAGTAGTGTCGCTCTATAATGCGGGCCGTCCGTTTGATGCCTGGGTGTCCGTATATTGGAGGGTCGTGGTGGTTTCGGACGATGGCGCGAATATCGTCTGGTTCGCCGGTGATGACTCGTGCTCCTTGCCGGTACCAGACGTCGTTGATCTTCTTGAGTTTATGAGCGTCAACCCACGGTTTGATCTTACTTTCGTCTTGTTGGTGGTTTTCCGCGGTTTGAGTGATTACTTGTCGTGCCTTGATTCGTCGTACGGCGAACACCTTTTCGGGGAGGACTACTACTCCTTCGTTGTCCCGGTCTCCCTGATCGTAGTCGGGTCTTCGGGATAGCGCGTCCGCTCTTCCGTTGTTTACACCTTTTATGTGATGAATCTCGAAGTCGTATTCCATCAATTCGAGTACTTCCCTTGCGACTCGACGGCTTATCTTCTGCGGCGACTTCCAGTGCGTGAGGTTGAGGTGGTCGGAGAAGATTTTGATTTTGTGGGGGGAGCCGGCTAGGTAGGGTCGCCAGTGCCTCAGTGCTTTTACGATCGCCAGCAGTTCGAGGTCGTATATGTCGTAGTTGCGTTCGGCTTCGTTGAGCGTGGCTGAGTAGTATCCTATCGGGTGTCTCTTGCCGTCAGCTTTCTTTTGCAGTAGTACGGCTCCCACCACGTAACCCGACGCGTCGACCTCTAATTCGAATTGGTCGGTGAGCGTGGGGTGTGCCAGCACTGGTTCGGAGGTCACGAGGTCTTTGAGGGTTTGGAAAGCCTTCTCTTCGTCAGTTCCCCAGGTCCAGTCCGCGTCTTTGCGAGTAAGACGGTTCAACGCTCGGGCGTGGGTTGCGAAGCCGCGGATGAAGAGGCGGTAAAAATTGCAGAAGCCGAGGAAGGAGCGTACGTCGCGTACCTTCGTAGGGCGGGGCCAGTCGCGTATGCCCGAAATTTTTACCGGGTCCATGCGAGTCACCCCCTTTTCAAGGATAACCCCCAGGTAATCCATGCGCGGTTGGTGGAAGAGGCACTTTTCTGGTTTGAAGTAGAGGTCGTGGTCCAGCGCGATTTGGAGGATGTCGCTGACCGCTTCAATATGTGCCTGTAGACCTGCGTTTTCGTGAGTGGCAATACCGATGTCGTCCATGTAGACTCGGATAATAGTGCCCTTTCGTTCGTGTTTAAGGATGATTGGTGCGCAGATCTCATTCATCATGGCCTGGAAGGTTGCTGGTGAGTTTGTTAAGCCGAAGTACATTACCAACGGCTCGTAGAGTCCGTATTTTGTTTTGAATGCGGCTTTCGGTTCGTCTCCCTCTTTGACTCGTATATTGTTATAGCCCCAGCGAACGTCGAGTTTAGTGTAGATGTGACCGTTGCCGAGATCATTGATGAGTTCGGCCATGAGCGGCAGGGGATATTGATTGTGAATGGTGCAGGCGTTGATCTTTCGGTAGTCTTGGACGGGGCGTAGTTTACCGTCTTTCTTCTTAATGAAGAAGAACGATGAGGCGTAAGGCGATTTCGAGGGTCAAATGTATCCCATCTTCAGCTGTTCCTCGAGCCATGTCTTGAGTTGACCGTCTTCTTCCTGTGACATGGGGTACACCTTGCAGTCAATGCTTGCCGGGGTGCCTGGTTTAAAGTCTATTGCATGATCCCATGGCCTTGACGGCGGGAATCGATGCGAGGCTTCTTCGTTGAAGATCTTCGCAAAACGCTGATACGGTTCGGGGATTGCAGCCACTTTTACGTCCTGTCGAGCGGCGATGGCCAACTCTGTGGCGGTCGTCCGGATCTGGCATGCTTCCTCGAGTTCCGACACTGCGTCTTCGGCCTCTTCTTGGGTCATTGCGGTGGCAAGTACGGTTTGTCGTTCTGAGGGGTGAGTGGATCGCAGGACAATGGGTAGGTTTTCTTCGTGAATTGTGGCGTGCTTCCAGCTGATGGTTGGTTCGTAGGTGGACAGCCAGGGGTACCCTAGCACCAAGTCTTCGTCGCCGATGTCGGTGACGAGGAATCGCATGACCCTGTTAACCCCTTTTGTTTCTACATCGAGGTCGACGAAATGCGTAATAGACCCAGCTTTGTTTTCCGTATTATCAATGTTCCATATTTTCTTCGGGCGATCCAGGGGTTGCAGCCCTAGTCCCATGCGTTTTGCAAACGCTGGTCTTATGAAGTTGTCAGTGGCTCCCGAATCGACGAGCCCTTTTATGTCGGCCATGGAGTAACTTGTACGAATCGAGACTGGAATTCGAAGCGAACGGAAGCGAGTCATGATTACAGAGTTACAATTAATTGCCCTCACCCAGGCCGTTGGGTTTAGGCGTCCCGAAAACCCTCCTGATTCCATAGGTCTTGGAATATGAGGTCTTTTACTTCGTCCGTCGCCCCTCGCACTCCTTCGAGCCAGGTTTTGGCCGTATCTTGCGGGTTTGAGGTGCTCGCGGCACGGGCCATTGACGGTTCTTGACTGTAGTAGTCCGTTTCAGTGCTGCAGCTTTGGCTTGCAGGGGGTCTGTACTGCTGCGTCTGCTTTCTGGGTCGTGTGCAGTCTCGTGAGAAGTGACCCGGGTTATTGCAATTGTAGCAAATGACTTCCCGCATGTCGCGTCTCTGCCCGCCTCCTCGGCCTCTTCCTCCCCTTTGGTTTTGGTATTGCCTACTTTCCCTTGCTAGGACTTCTTCGGCATTAGCCAGCCTGGCTCGAGAGCGATCGGCCGACGTGTCCATGGCGTTTGGGTCATATCTCGGTGGTGGGTTACGAGGGGGTGTCCACGGGGGTGCATAGTGTCGAGGGGGGTTTGAACGCGTCGAGGGCGTTGGTCGGGACATGTGCAGTCTCGCCCGGAGGTGGATATACTGCTTCTGGCGTCTCAGCGTGGCATCCTTCCATTCGTTGAACGTGTCCGGACTGTCGAGCTCGTAGACCTTGGTGAATAACGCGGGTGGTAGCCCCGCCGTGAATCGGTCGATCGTTTGCCGATCGTTGAGGCGATAATCAGCCTTCCGTGCTAGCTGTTCGAAGTTGGTGACGTACGTGTCAATGTCATCTCCGATCATTTTGAAACCTTTCGCCAAGGCTGCTTGGGCTTGTTCTTGTTCCAACACGTTGGAGAAGCGATCCGAGAAGCCGGCGGTTAAGGTGTCCCAGAGATACTCATCGTATCGGTCTCTTCCCCTCCTTACTTCGTCATTGAGCCAGGTGAGGAACCCGAGGGTCCAGTTGCTGACTGCCGGTCCCTTTACGTATCCCAAGAACATGAGACATCTGCGGTATACATTTCGTAGGACGGGAGCGTCCCCGTTGAGTGCCCAATAGAGATGCCATTGAGTGAGGAAGGCTTCGTAGTTGGCTCTGTCTCCTGTGAATACGGTGGGTTTCTCGCCCGTCAGTTTGTCTTCGCCAGGTTGTACTCCTCCTGCTCCTCTGCCTCCACCGCCTCCGCCTCCGGGTGGCGCCGGGAATTCTCTTGGCGGCGGTCCTCCTCGTGGTGGTCCTCCTCCGAAGTTTCCTCCGGGTCTTCTTGGCGGAGGGGGGCTTCCCCGTCCCGGGGGGGGGTCCGGGTGGTCGGGTCCTACTGCGCGAAATATCGCGGCTTCGTCGGCGTCCATTCGATGCCCCGTGCTCGGGTGAATGGGAAGGAGGACTGCATTAGCTTCCTCTCGAATCCGTCGTACCTCTTCATTGATGAAGGTGTCTTCTTGTGTGATTGTTGCCATTGCAGCTATGGCTGGGGAGTGTATGTGGATGACTTCCGGTTCGGTTATGTGAAGCGACTCAGCTGTCTGGACTATTTCTGCGACTTCCGATTCTTCGTCGTCGGCTTCGGTTTGGTCGTCTTCTCCGCTTGTTTCCGAGGGTGCGGGTGTGCGGGGTTCCGAGGTACTCGGTTCCTGTTCTGGCTGTCCGTCTATGCGTCCCCACTGTTCTCGAGTGGGTAATCCCCTTGTGTCGATGTCGCAGTTGAAGTTTCTCCCTGCGGGTCGTACTGCGTCCCACCTGTTGTCGACGGGGTTCCACGTAATTTCTACCCAACAGACGTTTTCAAAGTTGAACTCAACTGGTCGGTATCGGGTGGGTCCCGACGCGAAGTCGACGAAGTATCCGGTGTCTCCTCGGTACTCTCTCCACCTTGCTGCTCCAAGGAATTGTACAGGTACGTTGCGATCTCCCCTTCGCTCAGAGGAGTATGTTCGAAAGTTGGTCCAACGATCTCGAGTCGTGAACACCACGGTGGATGGGATTCTGGTCTTAATGTAACGCCGCCACAGGCGTGAGTCCGACTTGGACCGTAAGAGGGCGTTAACGACTTAGCGAGTTACGGTGACTTCGTAGTCACGTGACACGAATACACGGCCTTGAGATGCACGTGATCGTAAGGAGCACTAGGGCGGATTCCACTAGGCGTATTCTGATGACGACTTGCTCTACCAGAGACAAGCGAACGAGATAGCAGACACACAAGAGAGGAAACAGAAGCGGAATCGTGATGGCTATTGAAGAAGACCAGAATGGGGACTTCTGGTCTTCGATGCGTACTACTTATACATGTATGAGGCAGCTTTGAAGCTCCTCTTGAACCGAGGCGACTAGTAGCGTAAGTAGCTCGAACCCTACTACGACTACTACTAGGAATGAGTCAGAGCGTCACCACAAACATGTGATACTCTGGCTGACTGATACGAAGTCCGTGACTAATTACGACTTACTCAGGGAGTCACCACCATGTAGTAAGCGTTCACAAGCCGAATCGTGACACAATAGCGGCGGTGCAGTCGTCAGTCCATCGGAATGGTTGGTCCTTCTTGAGGAGGTTGGTGAGGGGGCGGGCGATGGAGGCGAAGCCGGCAATGAATGGTCGCTGATAGCCGAAGACACCCAGCGTGGAGCGGACTTGTTTGATGTTCTTCAAGGTTCGGGGCCAAGACTTAAGGCCTTCGACCTTAGCGGGGTCGACCGTGACTTTGTCGCCATCCAGAATGAGGCCTAGGTACTCAATCTTATTCGCTTCGAAAGTGCACTTCTCGGGCTTTAAGAAAAGGCTTTCGCGTTCAAGAATGTCAAGGACCTCGTGGACGATGGAGCGGTGGAGGACGGGGTCGTCGGGTGTAGCGATCAAGATATCGTCCATGTAGACGAGCACGTAACGTCGACTAGATTCCTTGAGCTGAGTGCGCAAGGTGGAGTCCATCATAGCTTGGAACGTAGATGGCGAGTTAGTGAGTCCAAAAAACATTACTCTTGGTTCGAACAGGCCCTCCTCTGTTTTGAAGGCGGCCTTCCACTCGTCGCCTTCTTTGATCCGCACGTTGTTGTATCCCCAGCGAACGTCAAACTTAGTATAGATGCGGCTCCCCCGTAGGTTCTCTGTGAGCGTCTTAATGAGCGGCAAGGGGTACGTGTTGCGAATAGTGTATTGGTTCAGTCACCGGTAGTCCTGAACGGGGCGTAGTTTGCCGTCCTTTTTCTTAATGAAGAAAAAGGGAGACGCATAGGGGGAGTGCGAAGGTCGAATATATTGCTTAGCCAGATGCTCGTCCAAGAACTTCCGGAGCGATCCCCGCTCGTCCTTGGTCAGTGGGTACACCTTACAGTCGAGCGTCGCCGGGGCATCCGGTACCAAGTCGATCGCGTGGTCCCAATCCCGTGACGGTGGGAACCGCTGGGATTCTGACTCTGAGAATACCTTCGCATGTTGGCGGTACTCCGTGGGAATGTGGTCCTCGGTCATCGTCTCCTTATCTCTGGCTGCTTCCTCTGCCCACTGTTGGGCCGTACTGGTCTTGGCTATTTTCTCATACTCTGGGATTCGTATCTGGATGCTATCGCTGTCCTCGAGTGGCCAACTGCCGTCTGCGAACGATCGCCACATATTGAAGGCCGCTGCGCGGACCATCAGATAAGGCGATAAGGGTTGTGGGTGAGCCGTCCGCGATCGTTCGACGTCGAGTCGGGACGATTTGGCGACGGTGTTGTGCCGTGGTCGTGTGACGAGAGCGGTGGAGAAGGTGCGTTTCTCTTTGCGGGGGCTTCGACTTCTGATCGGCGTACGATAGGCGTGGTGAGTGTGGATAGGTACAGCGGCTCGGGGATGACTGCGCCTTTCTTCCAGTCAATTGTTGGGTCGAACTTTTGAAGCCATGGGTAGCCAAGGATGATATCGTCGCTGCCCAGGCTGGCAATGTAGAACGTTTGCGTCGCAGTGCGGTCCCCGAGTCACGCTTTCAAGTTAATGTAGTCCGTGATTTTTCCGTCTTTGTTTGGCGTCTCGTCGACGTTACGAAGCGTCCGAGGCGAGTGCAGTCGATGAGTTGGGAGATTTAATCGCGCGACCACGCGGGGGTCGATGAAGTTTTCGGTTGCGCCGCTGTCGACAAGCGCGTTTTCTTCGGCCGTTCGAGAGTTTGTACTGAAACTTATTGATATTTGCAGGCTGTTTCGGTGATATCGGTACATTGTCTCTACGTTGAAAGCTCGGACCCAGGCCGCCGGGTTCGAGCTATCTAAAAACCCTCGTGAGTTCCCCCAAAGAGTCCTTCCAAGATTTGTTCTTTTTCTTCATCCTTCATGGCGTGTATTTTGGCCAGGAAGCTGTCGGGGGTCTCGGCGATCGTGGTGGGTGCTGGGGGTGGTTCGGTATGCGTGGTTCGCGCTGACGACGTGCTTCCTTGTTCGTAGGGCTTGGTCTGGTAGTTCTGGGGGCGATTCGTGGCGTATACGGTGCAGTCGCGGGACATGTGGCCTTTCTGGCGGCAGCGGAAGCATCGGCCTTCCACTGCGAGCTTGGTTCGTTCTGCGTCGGTCAGCTTGGCGAGTGGCTGGGTTCGGGCGACATCGACGTCCATTGCGTCGGGATCGCGTGTCGGCGCGGCGGTAGTGTGATTGGTGGGTCGGCGGTTGTCGTTTCCGCTGGGCATCAGTATCTGACGCCAATCGTTCTTAGTTTTCCCGGCAACCTTTTTTTCTCCGCCGCCGAGTCCTACGCGTGCACGCAGCATTGCGTATTTGCGCTGCTCTGTCTGTGCCGCAGTGACCCACTGGTCAAAAGTCTCAGGGGTCGTGTCGCGTCGTAGGATGGCCGATAACAGGCCGCGAGGGAGGCCTCCAGAATAGAGGTCCACAGTGGCCGCGGCGTTGAGGGCGTAGCCCGCCTTGGCTGCGAGATTTCTGAAGACCGCGGTGTACGTGTCGAGCTCGGAGCCCTTCATTTGATGGGTTTTGAGCGCCTGGTAGGCATCTTGTTTTTCTGTGGCATTGGTGAACGCTGATTTGAATGCGGCCGTGAAGTCGTTCCACAGCGACTCGGTGTTTTTCGGGATCACGGCCGTCGTCGCACTTCCCGCCACCTTGGCGCGGACATCTGCGAGTTGGCCATCGACCCAGTCGTCCACGTTTGGCCCGCGGATGAACGAGAGCGCAAGGAACACGCGCTGGTAGGGGGATTTCATTATTTCGGCGTCCTCGTTCATGCCGCGGTAGAGGTCGAATTCGCGTACGAAGGTCTTGGACTTGTCTCGAGCACCGTCGAAGATACGCGGTGCGTTTCCGCTGAGCTTCCCCCCCGAGGAGGGCGTCGATCCAGCTCCTGAGGCCATGTTAGGGGCTGCTGAGGGTGTGATGGTAGGCGCGATGGGGGCCGATGTTAGTACGATAGGGGTGGAGCCGCTGGCGATTGCAGCTGCGATCTGTGGCAGGATAACGGGGGCTGGTGCGTCGGCTGCGAGGGGCAAGGGTCCTTGTAGTGATGTGATGGGCGGGAGCGCTGCGGTGAGTACGTCTACTTCTGTTGCGATTTCTGGGACGTCAACTAATATTTCCTCGGGTGGTACTGCAGGTGGGAGTTCGGCCGCTTCGGCGTCGTTTTCGGGGTGCTGTGGGTTGTCGAGGTTCCAGTAGCCGAGGCTGATCGTGTTTTCGCAGGCGATGAAGTGGTCCTGTCGGGTGTAGTAGTACGGGGCGTCCTTCCTAAGGAAGTACCAGGCGTTGTTGATGAGTTCGACGGGGTAGGTTTTTCCTTGGTAGACGAGGAAGTAGCCTTCAGTAGGTTCGTCTTCGGGATCGTCCCAGAAGGCGATTCTGAGTACGTGCGAAGGTAAGTCATCCTCTTGTCTCCTCTGGACTCTGGTCCAACTATCTCTTTCCTCGAGTTCGATACGGAGGCTCGCCACGGTGTCTGCGGTTGTTAGCTTAGTCTTATGTTACGCCTCTGCGGGGGCGTTCTGGTCTGTAACTGATCCCACCTGAGGTGAAGGATTCAGAGTCGGTTCGGCACTGGGTGCAACGATACCTAGCAGTGTACTGGGGAAAGCTCACACAGGAGCCTGAGTCGGCCCTGAGAGGATGGTACTGAGGGGACTGGGTGAGGCAAAGTATTTCGCAGTAAATTAACGAAGACTAAGCTAAGGGAGTACAGGGGGAATACAGGGGAGTATAAGTAGCACTACACTACAGCAGCCCAAGGCAACTGAGCCAGCAGGGCCAGGGGCTAGGGCAATCAGATCAGTTGCTAGGCTGGCTGTCAGACGAGATTAGATCGCGATCGTATCGCGATAAGATCGAGGCAAGATAAGGACAGAAGGGATAAGGACTTGTACCAAAGAAGGGAAAAAGGGAGAAAGGGAAACGAAGGATGGAATTCATGACAGTTTCGGACATGAGAAAGAACCAGCCGTCCCTGGCTGAAAACACGCTCGACGTCAACCGTTGTGGCTAAATATTGTAAGTACCGAATCAGAATGGGAGAGAATTTCGCAGACTTACCCGGAATGGAAAGATAATCACGCGCCATGAGTGAAAGACAAAGGAAGGAGGAGCGCCGTTCGTGCCACCACATCAAAGGGTCCCTTGCATCCTCGACGTCAGCAGCGATGAAGCGGTCGAGTTCATCACTGAGATCTGAAGTCATGGGTGCAAGATCGGGTAGATGGTCAAAGACATTCTTTGTCTTCGAAGGAGAGGGCTGGAAGCGTAATAAGTAAAGGACTTGGGCATGAGAATGAGCGACTCACTGCTACACCTGCCCGCATCTCGTCCCCACCACCTTGACCGTCTACCAAAAAATAGGAACGATCAAATTCGCGACGAACGATCTCATGAGCGGCTTGAACCCATGGGACTTCCCACTTCTGTCTCTTGAAGTATTCGAGCTTGTGACAAGGATGGAGAACTAGAAACACTATTAGAATTGATAACAGCCAAAGAATAAAGAAATACAGTACCCATAGCGATCCGGTAGACTTCTGATTGATTGGTCTTGTTGTAGTACCTGTTCAAGGCCTTCTTACCAATAGCAAGAGCAGCGCGAACGGCAAGGGAGAACTGCGGAGAGTCAGACGAAGTAGCAAGGACCTTGTCAATGTGGTCCATTGCTGGAATCATGGTTGCAAGGCTTGGTGTTCCTCAGGAGAAAAAGAGTGTGGCGTCTTTGAAAATCTGTTGAACGAATCAGAACAACGAGTCGGAGGCAAAAGTGGACAGGAAAAAAAAGAAATATAAAATACCTGCAAGACATCACGAAGTTCCCCAGCAATCCTCCATTCTGCTGGCGCCAACTCATAATCACGGAGGTGAAACCCCCGAGTTGCGGTCATCGTGTCAATCGCTGGGCGGTATTTGAGCGCAAAGTCGAGCATGTCGAACATCGAATTCCATCGAGTAGAGACATCACGTGGCATCATACGATGAGAAAGGCGGTGGGTGGTCAATGTACTATACCACTGTGGAAGGAGGACAGTTGTAGAGTTCTTGAGCGCAAAGGCGATCTTGCGTAGCTTTGTTGCATCGCATCGAACAAGTCAGCATATAGTAGGGTTAGGGTCGAACGACCAACGAACCTTAATCAGCATCGATCTCACGGGCTGGACACTCGCGTCCAACTCCGTCTCCTGCTCGTCGGTCAACCCCTCACGAAAGTCGACCCAGGCACCCATCGGCGCATCATCTCCCACATCATCATCTGTGCCTCGAGATTCTCTCTCCGATTGCTCCTCAACGTCAAGCTCCTTAGCCAAGTCAGCAAGAGCTTGTGCGGCCGCATCAAGAACCTCGCCAATTTTGGCCTTTGGTATGTCAAACTGTTTTAGGATCGCTTTAGCTGAAATGTTGAGGGTATGTGCAAAGCAGCGTGTTTGGTGTGCAGCACCAGGGAAGCTGTCAAGAACCTCGCCAAGATGTTCAACCATGGTATCATTGTTGGAGGCATTGTCGGCGGTAACGCTCAGGATCTACACAAGTGTGAGCATCCCCCTTCCCTTGAGTTTTAAATTATCCAGCTCATACCTTTTCCTCAATCCTGAAGGTCTTCAGAACTCCCGCAAATGCGATCGCCAGGTTGATGCCAGTATGGGAGCAGGGGACTTCGATGAGATCGAGCAGCATTGATAGCGGCTTTCCGTTGTTCTCAAGGTGTACAGTAATAGCTACATAGGCCTTGTGATTGGGTGAAGTCCAGGTGTCGGTGGTGAAATTGAGTTTGCCATCAAATTCCTGGCATCATCAGTAAGTAATGTTATCGCTTGTACTCAACGTGTGGACTTACCTGCAACATTTTAGCTATGTGTCCGCGAACACATATAAACACATTCTTGACATCATGCGAGATGGTTTCAGCTGACGGTATGTAGCATTCGGGTCTGCCTGTCTTCATGAGTGCCCGGAACCCAATGTCGTTGACAATCTGGAAGGGCCGTTTGTCTACTGAGGCCCAACGAACATACTCCACACTGAATCATTTCGTTTTAGATTTTATCTCGGGCAGTGGATCTAGCGTTTGGACTTACCGTGCCTCTATCCTGGTGTGCTGACGGTGACTGTAAGTGACCTTACTATTCCCAACCCATTCGAATGCCGCGGTGATTGACCCATTGACACCCATTTTCGTCTTCGACAGAGCCTCGCGTGCAGTTCTGAGGTTGTTGGTCAGATCTGCTGCGGCAACAACTTCATCCTCCCAGCAAATCTTTGCATGTCAACGTAGATTGCTGGTTGAACTGGCATCGCCAGTGTAGAGGTAGCGCCGGACGAACTTGGAGGCCGTGCTGTGGCAACGACGCATGTTGCATTCGAAGACGTAGGCCTTGCGACCATCAACATATTCAATTGAAGGTGTTGGTTTAAAGAATGCGTAAACTCGTGCGGTCCACTTTTTGGAAAGGCGGTCTGGTAATTGCTCAGTATGCCGCTAACTCACAAATAGGTGAACGCAACACATACCGAGCTCATCTTCATCGTCCTCAGGCTCAACCTCCTGTATGGGTTCTTCGTCCTTGTCACTATTGTCACTGTCGTTCACAGTTTCGGCTCTGGGTCTGTCAGGATTGGCCTCGTCGCTACTGCTATCAGCAGTCTCCCGAACTCGCTGCAGGTCAACAGGCTCATTGTTACTGTTATCAGCAGTTTTCTGGGTTTGTTGCGGGCGAACGGGCTTCGGGCGAGGACGATGGGTGGGCTCAGGGGCATCGTCGACAGGTGCTCTTCTATTCCCCGATGTAAGTCTACGTCTCTTTCCAGCAAGTGGATCACCGTTTTCAGTGACGCGTTCTGTAGGGCGACGCTTCCGTGGACCTTCAGTCACATTCAAGTTTGGGTCCTGGGGAGGTGGCATACTGATCACAACGGCTCGGAAGTTCAGAAGAAGACGCAGAGGCGATGACAAGACTGCAACGCTTTTTAACAAACATGCCAAGTCGCACGCGTGGACGCAAATAGTACCTCGGCTGATGTATTTCGAATGGCTATCAGTGCGATTATGGGCGGGTGATGTACTAGTTTAGAATTTGGGACTCAGTGGTCTTGTATATTAGCATCAAGTATTAGCAGTACGCTAGTACCAATACCGGTCTAATGTGGACTCGGAAATAGTAGTATCATTCGGAATTTCGGAAGCGTGAACCCGTCACCCCCCGCGTGGGGGTAAGGGTTTTCCCTGGGTAGGAATAATGGTACCCGCACCCGCACCCTTGACACACGTACCCACAACCCGCCCGGGTTACCCAAACCCGAGCCAATCACTAAAGGTGACATGATAGGAGTTAAATGTACGAGAAGATGAAGGATCCCAAAGGTGATAGGCCTTGGAGTGCGGAGCATACCCGATAAGGATACACGGGGTTGATCTTTGGTAGACCTTCGATAGCGCCGGTGTGTGAAGTGCGAACGTGCGACATCCAATTTCCCTTAAGTGGGAGAGTGAGGGCTTTCGATTGAACCAAAGCTCGTAAGGCGTTTTCCCATTGTTGGAAGAGGCAGCGGTCAGGGTCGTGGGGTACGCGGCGGTGGAACAAAATTCGTCCCAGAGGAATGCCGGTGCGTTGCAAGCTATGCGCATCGCTCGAGCTTTGCCGAGGATTGTCCTATGTAGACGTTCAGCTCTTCCATTGTGTGCGGACGTATAGGGGGCAGTGAGTTGATGATCGATGCCTTCCGAACCGCACCAGTCGCGCATCTGTGAGGAAACGAGCTCGCCGTTGTTGGTAACAAGGGATTTGAGTTTATCGCCGGTTTGGACGGTGACAGCTTTGTGCCAAGTACGGATGGCTGCGCAGGCTTCTGATTTAGAACGTAAAGGGATGCTCCAAACATAACCGGAGAAATCATCGATCATGTTCATTGAGTAAACGTTTCCGGAGCGAGAGGTAACTGCCATCGGCCCACACAAGTCCACAAAAACCTTTTCTAATCTCTTCTCTGCCTTAGAACCCTCCTGAATCTTGGGAACCGACGATCGCGACTGCTTGCCGAGCGTGCAGTGATCACATTTGGCGGGGTAGGAAGATAAGTCAATCAGCATACCTGTAGAGACACTACCCTTCGCCATTTCGATTATAGTGCAATTGTTGCAGTGTCCAAGTCGGCGGTGCCAGGTTTCGACGTCCGGCACCCTCGAGTAGAGGGCAGTGGCTGGCCCCAGGACCGTAGGGATTTGAGTAGTAAGGACATACAGGCATTTTGTCGGCGAGAGTGATCCGCGGACGAGCACGGTGTTGCTTTTGTTTGTGATTCAGCGGCTTGCGGAGTCAAAGTGGGTGGTGTAATCACCACATTTGTTCAATGCGGGTATGGATATAAGGCGTACGGAGGAGTTGGGAATGTAGAGGACTTCGGAAAGCGGCAGAGTGTGGCCGCTTGCAATTCTAATTTCGATGTCGCCGATCCCGACGGCATAAATGGCGGTGCCAGCCAAGCCTTTCACGGGGTGACGCGGAATGGCTTTAAGGGTTTTGAAGTCAGAGGCTTCAGGCGAAATGTGGATAGTTGCCCCGGTGTCGAGTATGAAAGGCATTTCGGCAGCGCGTCTAAGGTCGCCAAGGTCAACAGAGTATGCCGCAGTGCCCCCCGTGGGGGTGTTGACTAGTTTTTCATTCCAGTTGATCGAAACGCGAGCATCTTCTGTCGTCGCGAGCATTGCAAGGTACTCCTCCTGATCGTAGTCTGCCATTGAGATGGCCGCCAGGTTAGCCTCCGCGGTGTTGACGGTTTGTGGAGTCAGCATGTAGCATTTTCCGTTGATCGTCATGGTTCTTTGTTTCGCGGGTTCAGCAGTGTTACGATTCGGACTAACGGAGAGTCTCGGCCCGGAAGTGGACACTGACGTACGAGGGTATGACACCGCGTCAGCAGCATATAGTCATGGACTTAGTTGATCAGTCAGCCGGGTAAGCTCCGGTGCAGGTGATTGTGTACGATACGGATCGGATCATGACTCATTACTAGGATAGCGGTACTAGGGTTTGCTCTACTTACGCTATAGGCTAGTAGTACTTGGAGCGGCGCTTGAAAGCCCGCGCGTACCTGTATAAGTAGTTCTAAGTGAAGACCAAGAACGGTATCTTGGTCTTCTTCGAAATACCACTCTTCCTACTCTCATCTACGCTAGAGGGAATTCCCCCTTTAAGTGAGTCGTCCGGCATATCCCCTTAGACCAGGGATCCCCGTGACTTATCCCGAGTCCCCCGTGGGCAGTGGAATATCCTTTGGACGCTACGTGTCACCGAGTGTTCCTTTACCTCAACGAACGAGTCGCACGCCCTTACACCTTCTTCTACGTCGTCGATCACGACTCTTGGGACGACTTGAAGATCCTTTCCGATCTACCTATTGGAGTTCAACAAGGAGACGATCTTCACGGATATAGAGCAGGACCAGAGGAACGTCTATTCCCTCATCCAGCTCGTCATCCTGAGACCCCTGCTAACCGACTCTACTACTCAAATCGGATCGCCACAACCCGAGGCGCCTAAGTCAGGCAAACGTCCGTGGTAGACGTTACAAGCAGCCGGCGTAATCAAGGGTGTGATTGTTTGTTGCGGGGTGTTAGTGTTGGCGGTGGTGCGACTGCTGTGGGACTGTTGTCTGCCTGCTGCCGCCGCCTTTTGTGCGGCTCGGGCTTCATCGATGGATTTGCCAGCCATTTGTCCACCCGTGGAGATGCAGTACTCAGTGCGATGGTTGTTGCGCCTACAGTTGGCGCAGACCAGCCTAGTCCTAGTTGTAGTTGTGGTGGCAGCTAGTGCAGTACTTTCACCTGAAGCGAGTGGGATGCCCAGTTGTTCACGGCGTTGGAGCAATTGTTCTTCCTGCATAACTCGTTCCTTCACATCGGTTGAGGTGACGGAGGTGTTTGAAAGCATTTCGTTGACGGCAGATTGCAGTTGGGGGAGCGGGTCGAGTGAGTTGATGTAAAGGAGAATCTTCAGTTTGTCGTCGTCCATCTTTCCCATCTTCGTAAACCTGTCGTGCAAGCGATCAATATCGTTGAGCGTGCGACTTAAGTTTACCGGGGGTGCGAGTGAGACGCGAGCATCGAGGGCTTTCTTCATGAGGTGGACTTGGGCGTGTGGACCCAGGTTTTCATGGCTCCTGCATAAGGCGTTGTACACCTCATGCGCGACTTTGAATTGGCTAGCGAGACCGTATTCAACATCCGCAACGTGTTCTAGGATGAACGCGCGGAGGGCACGGTCATTGCCCTTCCAATTGGTCACTGCCTTAGGATGGATTGCCGGGTCAGGACATGGGAGGGATCCGTCGAGGTAGAGCGAGAAGTTTCGCTGATCGACGACCAGATTAAGACGCCGATCCCATCGATCCCAGTTGGACTTCAGACGATCGAGTATGAGATCTGCCAGCCAAGCCAGGTCGGAGGCGAACTGTTTTTCATTTATGACGACATCTGCCGTCCCGCTGGTGCCTGCGCCAGGAGGGGGTACGGCAGGTGTTGCTCCAGCCCCAGATGTGCCCGCCGCGGCGCCCGCTGGGGTTCCCCTGGTTCCAGATCCTCCAGGAGAGTTGCCTGAAGGCATGGTTTGTTAGATGGAGTTTGGGAGTTGAGTTACGAGAGGCGCCGAGAGACTGAGAGGTGAGGCGTCAAGGGATCGAGTGAAAGAGCTAGTAAGGGAGAAGTGTTTTCCAGGTTTAAGCCGCAGGGCCCATAACCTATTAAAACCTGGGAGTCCCTTAGTAGTGGTAAGATACAAACGACTAAGGAAACTACATATGTATACCGAGACGCGTATATGCTGATGATCACATGATCTTGTAGCGCCGTGGCGTGACCATCATATTCGAACAGGGACTATGTGGGAAATGGCGGATACGGATGGGCGGGACCTGGCCAGGAGCTTTTACAGGTCATTCATCAGGAAAAACCTACTTTGCTAATTTGAGATAATTTGAGATAATTTCCATATTGAGCAAGAATTATTGACATCTTAGTGACAGCTAGCGTTCGCTAGTCCTAATTATCTCAAATTATCTCAAATTAGCAAAGTAGGTTTTCCCTGATGTTATTCTCTAGCCAAGAGACGAGTGTGCCGTACTATGAGCGATCTGCAGGAGCGTTGCGGGATGCGACACAGAAGCTGAGGGGGAAGAGAGGAATCAGCCTGGAGCGATGGGTGAACTTTGTGCATTATGGGGCTTGATAGCGCGTCTTTGGTAAGTGGTCGAGTTTCTGTGCACATGCGACTCTGGAGCTTACCGGTTCTCTCAGAAAGATTCGGATACCAGTATGTTGTGTCACCAGGGTTAGACAAATACTTGGGGTCGGTTATCTAGGTTGGATATGCTTAGCTGTTTATTTTATTGTTGTCTCGATACTGTATCACCTGCGTAGCGGTCTACAGTCGTGGGAAAGGATCAGGCTGTCTCGACTCTCGAATAAGACCGAGTTCACAAGTGGTCAACGTTCAAAATTTCAAGATTAAGTTCTTCAAGACTAGCGACAAGGTGGCCAACCTCTTTGCCGCATTTATCGTGTACATCAGGAAAAACCTACTTTGCTAATTTGAGATAATTTGAGATAATTTCCATATTGAGCAAGAATTATTGACATCTTAGTGACAGCTAGCGTTCGTTCGCTAGTCCGAATTATCTCAAATTATCTCAAATTAGCAAAGTAGGTTTTTCCTGATGTACGCACCTGATTTCACGAAAGATGCAAGGTAAGCGACTTCACTGGACAAAACCGGCTCCGCTTCGGAACAACACCCTCATTCCAGTGTCTCCTCATTCATTTGTCTCTCCCTGAAAACTGCATCAAGATATCAGAAGAGTTTCAAAACAGTTTCGCATGAGAACACCGCTGTTTGAGTTTCCCAAGAACGTTTTGAACACCTCAATGCATTGCAAGATCTCGAGTTTGTTAGGTATAGGGCGCATTCCCTCGCTGTTACGTCCTGACGGGGACGCTGCGCGACTTGCGCCTGAGTGGGTTCGAGTGGGAGTCTTCCGAGTCACGTGACTCGGTGGGCGAGAAATAAGAAGGCGCGAGAATTACTAAGGCCAGTCAAGGGTTCAGTGTGGAGGCTTGTTATAGCACAAGTCCTCAAAAGCTTCGGGGGGACAACCCAGTAAAGGGAAGTCAAACAATGGTAGAGTAGAGGATCACACAGAGAAGGATTTGGAACAGTGGGACTGTTATTCGTCAGATACAAACGAAGACAAGTCTGAAGTGCTACTGTTACTACTGGGGGTTTATATAGGTTTCTGGGAGGCGTCTATATATGGCAGTGCTGGTACTAAGGTGAGTCATCAGCACTGTGTATGAGTCGAGAGAATAGAAGAGAATAGAAGGGAATAGAAGGGAATAGAAGGAGGCAGAATGGGGCGGATTGTATCGGAATAGAGTGGGGTTGGGGCATCAGTCAGCACGCCCAAGCGTGTGTAATGAGTAGGTAGTAAGCATGGGTTGAGCCATGTGACGTAGTAAGAGAGAGTAAGGAGAAGGGGGAAAGGGAAATAAGTGGGCCGGATCATGACACTCGCTGTTCCTACAAGGAAGCAGGGATGTAACGAAGGACATGTGCTTCTGTCTCAGGATAAGTGCCAGTCTGGACGGCCTTGCTCAGTGCAGCGGTGATGATGAAGACCGGCGTGGTGCCAACCACGATGAGGCAAGTGAACATAATGGAATTACAAGGCGGGAGAATCGGGTCGCATTCTCACTTCTGATTGTTCAACGCCAAGGCAGCAATAGTGTCGCGATCGGGCTCGTGGACTCTTACTATACGTGATGACTCCCTTAGTAAGTAGTAATCAGTCATGGACTAGTCGCATCAGTCAGCCGTAGTATCACATGTTTGTGGTGGTACTATGACTCATTCCTAGTAGTAGCTGTAATAGGGTTCGAGCTACTTACGCTACTAGTCACACGGATTCATGGGGAGCTTTAAAGCGACCCTCTACTTGTATAAATAGTCGGGATCGAAGACCAGAAACGCCATTCTGGTCTTCTTCAATCGCCACTATTCATCTCGTTCTCGTCCTCCTCTTAAAGTGCCTGCTGCCTTGCTCGCTTGTCTCTATTAGAGCAAGTTGTCGCTCGAATACGCCTAGTGGAGTTTGCCCTAGTGCCTCTCACGATCACGTGCACCCGGAGGCCGTGTATCCGTATCACGTGATTATCGAGTCACAGGAATCGCTAAGTCATCGAACACCCTTTCACGGTCCAAGTCGGACTCACGCTAGTGGCGGCGTTACAAATAGCCTTTGCGATGATCTGACTTTCCGTGGGAGCAAGCCCGTGTGGCGCCGGATGAGGGGAAGAGACATTGCGCGGGTGATAATGGGAACCGGCGTGAAGACACGGGGAGCGGTGAAGAGGGAAAACAAACGCGTGGCATTATCGGACGACGGGGTAACTGCCCGGTAGCAGCAAGGGATGTACATGGGAGCGTGTGATTAAGTAAATATGTGGCGGGTTAGTAGAGACTGGGTGGAAGCACGAAGTGCTTCTCGATCGAAAACCTGGGGTTTTGGTGTCTGAGGTGAGGTCGCGACGGGCAGGTGGGAACAACCTGAGATGCGCCGACAAGCGAGGCCCTGCAAGGGGCACCAAAAAACGCCATTTCATCGATCCTTTGGCGTTTTGCAAAAAGAAAAGGGAGTGGCGGGTGGGCGAAAATAAAAAGACACAGTTCTTTGAACCTGCTGAGAATGTGGGTGGACAGGTGGCAGCACGGAAGGGATGAGTACGTGCCACCCTGTCCGCTCGCGCAAAGACTATGCTCTACTCGCTTTGAGTGCAGCGAGGTCGAGAGAGGAAACACAGGGCATACTGGATTGGGTTGTCGAAGGTCGTTGTAAACAATTGTACATGCTTCTGCACGGCGTATAACCTTGCATATGTGACCGCCTGTATTGGAAGCACGTCGGGCTCAAGCAGCTAAGGCCGCGCGCGAGTGCGACGATATTGGAAGGGACTACTCGGAACCTGCTGGGTCAGGTCATTGAAGGTCATCAGAAACAATTACGCACGCTTCTGCGCGGCGCAAACCTCCGTCTAAGTGTCCACCTAAATTGGAAACACAGTTGGTTCTGGTAGTGAAGGCCGTGCACGGGTGCGGTGAGGTTGGGAGCGACTACACGGAGTCTGCTGGGTAGGGTCATCGAAGGTCGTCGGAAACGATTGCGCACACTTCTGCGCGGTGCAAAACTTCGGATATGTGTCCGCCTGTATTGGAAGCACGTCTGGTTAAAGGTTGGGAGCGACTACACGGAGTCTGCTGGGTAGGGTCATCGAAGGTCGTCGGAAACGATTGCGCACACTTCTGCGCGGTGCAAAACTTCGGATATGTGTCCACCTGTATTGGAAGCACGTCTGGTTAAAGCGGCTAAGGCCGCACGCGAGTGCGGCGAGGTTGGGAGTGACTACTTGGAACCTGCTGGGTCAGGTCGTTGAAGGTCATCGGAAACAATTGCGCACGATTCTGCGCGGCGCAAAACTCCGTCTAAGTGTCCACCTGTGTCTCATCAGGAAAATATCACAAAAACTTAGTGGGCTTAGAGTGCTTATTTACTCTAAGCTGTTTCTAAGCCTCCCAAGCTACTTATTTTCTGCTTAGTGAACTAGTCATTAAGAATGAGTATAATCTAAGTACACCTAAGTTTGTCAAGTAGTTAAAAAGTACCAACATCAAGTAAGCAGAAAGGTATCAGTAAGTAGAACTGCTGCCTCTGCCGTTGCCGTCCCCCACACCGCCCGCCTCACCATTCCCATCGCTGCCGTCATCATTCCTGCGCCGTCACCATTCCCGCGCTGTCGCTATTCCCGCGCCGTCGCCATTCCTACACCGTCACCATTCCCACGCCATCGCCATTCCCGCGCCGTCGCCATTCCTGCACCGTCACCGCTGTCCCTACTGCCCTTCCCTCTGCCGCCGCTTCGTCACCGGCCGCTTCGTCGTGGCCGTGGCCGTGGCAGTCGTGGTTGCTGTCGTGGTCGGTGGTAGTCGTCACGGCGTCTTCGCGCGATCGACTCGCGATCGACTCGCGCCGTCGTTGTCCGTCGTTGCGCAGTCGTTGCGCAACCGACTCGCGCAGTCGTTGCGCCGTCGTCGCGCAACCGACTCGCGCCGTCGTTGCGCGGTTGTGCGGTCGTCGTGCGACTGACTCGCGCGCCGTCGTCGGGCCATCGTCGTGCTGTCGTCATACCGGTGGTCCGCCACGGTTGCGTGGCGCTCGCATTGACCCAGGCGGTGGTGGTGATGGTGGTGGTGGTGTGTAGTGGCGTGGCTTGTCCACGTGCGGCAGTGGCGGCGGTGGTGAGGGCGGTGGCGGTCAGGGGCACACTCGACTTAGAAGAAAAAAAAAAAGTCGGGCGGAGGCCGAATCTGCGGCGTGGGAAATGTGTGCCACAGGCAAGACAGGACACGTTGACAATTGCCCGTTCCAACCAAGGCTTCAACATCAACTGGTGCGTTTGTCTTTATTTTCTTTCATTCTTTCAACGGCCCTCTTCTAGTTATCACACCCATCGCCGCTGGCCACCTCCCACAGGCTCCACGGACGGCACCATGCGGGCACGCAACCCACCACGACGCCTTTGCCTGTCCCTTGGCCCCACACCCCGCCGCGACTGACAACGTTAGCTTCGGCCCAGTTTTAAGATACGTTTTTTTTTCTTTTTGGTTTTGTTTCGTTCATCACAAGTGTTACAGAGCCGCCGTCGCCGCCTCTGCCTCGTAGCACGCAAATCCGTCGCCGCGGCCTCCAACCCATCACCGCCACCTCCAGCCTATCACCGCCACCTCCAACCCATCGCCGCGGCCTCCAACCCATTGCCGCGGCCTCCAACCCATCGCCGCAGCCTCCAACCCATCGCCGCGGCCTCCGACTCATCGCCGCAGCCTCCAACTCATCGCCGCGGCCTCCGACTCATCGCCACACCCAGGCCACTATCACCACCCCTTACAGCGCGCAAGGGCCTCCACAACGACACGGTGTGCTGCCGCTACGATGGCGACGACGACGGCGACAAGGACGACGACGGCGACAAGGACGACGACGGCGACAAGGACGACGACGGCGACAAGGACGACGACGACGGTAATGCGGAAGGCGACGGCGGCGGTGACGTGGAGGGCGACGGTGGCGGTGACGCGGAGGGGGACGACGGCGGTGATGCAGCGGCGGGAACGACACGGAGTCGGGGAACGACGGCAGCGATGGCGACGACGGCGGTGACGCAGCGGCGGGAACGACACGGAGTCGGGAACGATGGCAGCGAGGGCGACGACGACGGTGACGTGGCGGCGGCGGCGTGGCGGGAATGGTGACAGCGCGGCGGGAATGGCGGCGGCGGCGGGATTCCTAGCACTAAAATACTTCCATTGTGTACTAATCTGTTGTATTCTATGGAATAAATATGTTTTTCTAATGTTTTTCTGTATGTGTGGTGATTCATCTCCTTATTGAACTTAAGTCCAAGCTTAAGTCACTTACTCTTTGTCTTGCTTCACGGAAATTTGGTCCTTAGACCTCTGCTTGACACCCCCACAAGCACCCCCAAGTCCAGAATAAGCCAGGAAAAGCCTTGGCTAAGTCATTTTTAATGAATCGACTTGGCTTAGTCTAAGCATGGCCGTGCTTAGTGACCTTGGGCTTAGCAGTGCTTAAAGGTGCTGTTAAGCATAAATAAGCACACTTAAGTGCTATTAAGAAAAATGGAGATTTTCCTGATGAGCGACCGTCGCTTCCCAAACGCGCGTATGCAACCGCTGCAAGCCAATTGATGCCACGCGTGAGAATGACCAGCGCCAACATAAGCCGATGCGACACAATGACCGGTGCTCGTTCTCGTTCTCGTTCTCGTTGCCTCGACTCACCTCACTCACACCCATCCATCCACACACACAAGGTATGTTATGACCACTCGCTGAAGAAGCGATACTTACATGCCGTAGATGCCGTATCGAATGATTCGTATTGTGGCGGCGGTAGTAGTATTGGGTTACTTGGGGCAATATGCCATCGGCCCATTGGAGGACCAGGTACGTTGTGTTTTCGTGTTATGCGGCCTCGCTAATCGTTCCTAGATGCGAGACCAACACGTTTGGATCGTCATCGGATTGAACGTCACCATCCGCATGTTTTAGCATGGCGATATACTAGTCGAGTGCGCCATCGCCCCGTTCCAAGTCGTGATACCTCGCGATCAAGTCGCTCCAGCAGCTTGAAGGGTTAAAGGGATGGGGTATATGTAAACAAATTGAATAAAGTGTCCGTTCCGTTGAAAAAACAAACATATCTTCGAAGACACTAAGTCGCCTTGTGAACGCTCGTTCGAGCGAGGCGTTGGTGATAAGATGCACAGTGATAAGATATCCTGGCTCGCACGCACTTTATTTGAAGTTCTATATATCAGATCTCATAAGTAAACAAGGAATCATAGAAGGGGATGACGCTCAACTGGCACAACGAAGTGGTGAGGATGCGTGGGAATATAGCGAGGCATTGCGCGATAAGATGTACAGTGATAAGATATCGTGGCTCGCACACACTTTATTTGAAGTTCTATATATCAGATCTCATAAGTAAACGAGGAATCGTAGAAGGGGATGACGCTCAGCTGGCACAACGAAGTGGTGAGGGTGCGTAGGAATATAGCGAGGCGTTGCGCGATAAGATGTACAGTGATAAGATATCCTGGCTCGCATGCACTTTATTTGAAGTTCTATATATCAGATCTCATAAGTAAACGAGGAATCATAGAAGGGGATGACGCTCAGCTGGCACAACGAAGTGGTGAGGATGCGTGGGAATATCAATCCGACACCATCTAAGTTTCCTCCAGCGTCTTCGCGAAGGGCCCAATCTCTTGAGTTTCCGGCTAGTTCCGACATCTCACCTGACCTGACCTTCCTTGGAAATCTGACCTCCGCCGAGAACCAATGGAGGCCGATTGGAGGGTACGCTATGCCCATCGCTATACCGAGAACATCCACGATTTGAGTGCTTGAAGGGTGACCCCATATCTTACAATACTCTTCCAAGAGACCAGCATTTCTCAAGTAAAGACCACGCTTCGATTGGATGAAGCAAAAAGAGCAACGTAATTTCTGAGTAGTTACTCTTTCATGATCTGGTTCATCAGGCTCCTAGAGCATATTAGGGCATGTGTGCAAGTAAGGTCAGATAGCTCACAGGGGCCAATGATCGACTCAATATGGTGTAAAATTTGGGGGATGACGACGAGACGAAAGACTCCTGGTGAGACCGCATGTGTGGGGCGATGTTGGCAGGGAAGGTGCGTATGTTTGCAATGATGAAGGGAAACACTGGAACAAGGATAAGTGGATAAGTCCGTCATGCCACTCACATTACAAGACGTTGGGATGGGACCGCTCTCCCCAAGACGAAGCATGAGACAAGTGCATGTGACATGTGACCAGTGACCACTTGGGAATCATTAACTGTAACTTTGAACCCCGCTCTTGATTTCGAATGCGCTCTGAGTAGTAGAGGTGTCATCCGGAAGCCTATTGAAGCCATAATTCTCTGGGGTGGTTGATATGCTTTCTAGGCTGGCAATGTAAAGTATCATCTTGGTGCCAATTACGTTCGTCCTACTCCATCCATCCGGCAAGAAGGTCTCTCTATTACTCGTCGCCAACCTTATCACATTTGGAGGTCTGCGATCCAGTTGTCCTCGGCAAAACTCACGCAATCCAATTTTTGGAGAATGACGAAGTTAACCATTCTGCCATGGATGTTTTGCCTCGATACTACTTCTGCAGGACAGGGCATCGTCTACGAAACTACGGGCTTCCACAATCTCCCATCCCATAGCTTGAGCACTGGTAGCACAATCCATTTTATCGTCGATAACCAGATTGGCTTCACTATCAACCCTCGTTTCTCACGATCAACACCATATCCTTCCGATATTGCCAAATCCCTCGATGCACCAAGTTGAATCTTCCGGAGAGAGCAGACATTGAGATGAAATTCATAACTATCCCTCTTCTCGTCGCTGGCCCTGGTCTCGGTAAGTCCTTCCTATCATATCGATCAGGGGCCGACTAAGACCCCGTTGTTACTCATCGTTTCTAACCTTGCAGCTGCAGCAAATCCGCTCCATGCCCCAGGCGCGCGGGGCCAAGTACGTACCGAGACATACTTTGTTGTGTGGCTCGTACCCGCAGACCTAAATCTCATCTCTTATTGTTTTACTATAGGGCCATTGTGCTCGCATGTCTCTGGCCCGTCTGTATATGTACCTGAAGCGCAGATCGTATTTGGATGCTTGTTGAGGTACTAGAAGCAGACCGTTCACTGATGTCGCTAGATATCCCACAACTATTTCGTAAGTACATCCGGCGTCCCATTGCGACGGTCCGATGCGCACGGGCTTCATGTAGCCATAGTCCCTACGGACCATGCACTCTAGAGCCCGATGTGTTCCTGGATTTCCGGTTCACCTACTACATAGGATTCGCCAAGAGGTTGAACCGGCCTCGACGGGGCACACCAATGGTGACTCGATGATGTGCTTGACACTGAGAGCTTTCATGCCTGGAATGAGTGACTTACAGCCTTCAAGGGCAAACCACTTCTCAGTTGGGGTACTTGCTGGCAATGAATTTCTCGAAGGACTCGGACCAAGTGATAATGTGAATTCCGCGGATCCTCTACCACTGTACCCACCACCCCTGTCAATTGTCCTACTGGCGGGGAGCGCGAGGGGTCAGGACTTGGTGAGTGTCGCCTTTGATCGTGAGTGCATGTGTGACCACCATCATGGCCCCGTTGTACCACTCCAGGACGATATGCGCTCAGACGAAAGTATTCCAAATCGCACTGGAACCGGTTATGATTCACATGAGTACTGTATGACTCAGATAAAGATAAAGTTACATTAAGTACACCTCTCACATTTTATTAAAGTTGAATTGCTAAAACTCCCGACTCCGTCCAAGTGCGAAAAAAAGGAGCGGACTTATTAGCAAACGGCACCAATTCCAAAAAGGAAAAGTAACCGTCAGTTGGTTAGAGCGGCAAGTACGTGGCAAGTACAGACAAACAAAGTTGAAACGCGTGGTTAGGAACCACGGGTTTCCTACCACACCCTAAGGTTCTTTCCAGCACTGAAGCACCCAGCTCACAGCATGTCCAACGCTACTAACTCTGGTGAGAGAATGTCTACAAGAGGCGACGCCAAGGAGAAGATGTCCAAAGTTATGGCCATCGTTCGCTCTGGTGGTCTTGAGGAGGATTCGCGTCAAGAGAATAGCAAGGCGGCGAAGAAGTCTGGCAAGGCATCCACTGGCAAGGCGTCCACTGGCAAGGCATCCACTAGCAAGGCGTCCAAGAAGGTTCCAGTTTCTAAACTAGCTGAACTCGAAGACGCCTCCCTGAGGAAAGCGGAGGCTGCGCGCTCGAGTCACCCTTGTCGCTTGACAGATGAGGTCCTAAGTGGTACATTTTCGTCATCTTGACGACATTTACTCTTCTGACGACGACAAAGTTGGCGTTGATGTAGTTGAAGTGCCTTGCTCTGAATCCGAAATCAACGACGGTGAGTCCAGATCTTCCTATCTTGTCGTCTCCTTTCCAAGGTCTTGGTACTGTGTTTAACTAGCTTCTCAAGAAAAGAGAAAACGGCCGTAAAAGCCGTCACTAAGGTTAACGCTGGGACAACGGACGCAGCTCGCCCTATCCACAATAGTGTTTAAAAGTCCGACTCGGTCCGGTTTTTTGCCCTAATCTGGACAAACCGGACCGGAACCGGTTTTCAATTTTACCTCTTTTGCCCAAAACCGGACTGAACCTGCAACAACCGGTTGTTGCCGGTTGCAATGTTTCACTAAGACCGACTCTCTCGGTCTGAACTGGTTCACCCTGAGCCGACCACAACCTCCATAAACCGACTGCAACCGACTATGTATTGATGTAATAAGCTACTGTACATGTCAAGAACCCTAACATAGTCTAAGTATCTAGTGGCAATACCATCTAATTACTCTACTCCATACATGGAATTGCATGGCTTGCAGCTGCGTCTGCGGGGCACATGCTACCACTGCTGCTGCCGCTGGCGACAACACCGCTCATCCGGGACTGAAAACCGACGGAAAAGCTAGGCGGGGTCAGGCCCGCCACCGCCTCCGTCGAGTTGTTGTCCTCGTTGTCCTCATGGTGGTTGTCGATGACTTGTCGTGGCTGTCATCGCCACGGCAGTCGTCGTCGTCGTCGTCGGCATGTCGTCGTCATTGCCTCGTCGACGTCGTGGCTGTCGGCGTCGCTGGCGTAGTGGTCGTAGTTGGCGGTGTACCGACTGCCCCGTCACCGTCGTCAGCGTAGTTGTTGGTGCAACTGTTGTTGTTGTCGTCGCATCCTCGCCAGGATTTGTTGTCGCCTTGTCATGATCACGGCCGTTGTCGTTGGCAGAGTGACGGTAATAGTCGGCGGCGGAGCGCTGCGTGGGTTGACTGCCCGCTGCCGCCGTTGTTGTTGTTGGTGTAGTTGAGGCTGGGGCGATTGGACGGTGGCGGTGGTGGTGGAAGGGGCAGCTCAGGGCCATTGTCGTGAGTGGAAGAGTGCCGCCGTGGTCAATGGGTCACGTACCTCGCAGCTGCGTGAGGGGCGTGCCCACTGTCGTCGCCATGGATGGCGGTGCACGCAGCTTGAGGACGGGTTGATGGAGAGCCTGCCGCCGTCGTCGTCGTCGACGCCGGCATAATATTAGTGAGCTTGAGTCTGTCTGGGACATCGTAGCAGAGAGCGGAAGAAAGAAAGTGGTGAGGACATACAAAGATATGAGTCGTCAGTGCGTCAGCGGCAGTGGAAGTGCGACGACCGGGTTCCGAGTCGTTGCAGTGGTTGTTGCGGGGCTGCGTTGGCAGAGCACCTGCAGTCGCCATTGCGGCTGCTGCTGTTACTGAGGTCGTTGTCGTCTGGGGTCCAAGCTCTAATGGGCAGAGGAGCCCAACGACGCTACTGTTGTCGTCGTAGTTGCTAGCGGGAAGTACGTGGCTCGAGGCTCACGTGTGTGAATGACCAATCAAAGACCGGTTGCAAAAGACCGGTTGAGACTGGTCCCAACCGGCCTTTAGCGGTTTTTCCGGGCACCGGATTCCGATGAACCGAAACCGGCTGATTACTCAGATTCCGAGAACTGCAACCGGAAGTCCGGTTGCAATCAGTTTCAGTCCAGTCCAGTTCCGGTTTTTCGCAGTTCACATGACTGGACTTTTAAACACTAATCCACAAGGTGGCCCAGAATGAGCTTGGAAGTAGCTCAGACGACAACGATGAGTCAGACAGGCCACCACCCAAAGCCAGTGGGACGAAGGCGGCAGGAAAAAAGAAAAAGAAAGCAAGCAAGGCAAAGTTAGTACGAGAAGAAATCAAAAGCAATCGCATGCATTCAAAACAAGCAACTCGATCTGAGGTGAGGGAATGTTGATTGACGTTCGGAGTTTTCTGACAAGCTCTTCTTTTCCAGAATGGTGGGCGTGACAATCAAACGTAAGCAATGTTGTCTTTTTCTTCCTTGTTCATCCTCAATGAATTGTCGTTATTCTTCCACAACCGCAGGTTCGAGACTCCGGATGCGAAGAAAAATATAAATACCACTGTTGCAACCTGGGTTCATGGAATTTCACCGCCCAACTCACCGCCTCCCAAGAAACAGAAGTCTGTGTCAGCGAAGCTGAGCATCGTCATCTCCAAAGTCTCAACCAAGGCAAAAACTACCTCTGGCAAGTCCGCTTCGTGTGCGATTGTATCCACATCCACCACCAATGTCCTCGCGAAGCCGGTGCGCAGAGCCAAACGTCGACATGAAGAACTCGAATCTTCAAGTGACTCCGAGTCCGATGGTGAGGTTGAAGGGGGGGTGCTTGGAGGGATGGACAACGACTACGACGACGCGATGGAGCAGGCTGCTGCCGCTTTGAGCCCCATGAAGGCATCAGCTGCCGCACAAAGGAACAAGGTAAGTTATTTCATCCTCACGACAATCTGTTACGGTTGCCTCATGGCATTGCAGAACAGCCTCAACATATGCACTGGGATCGCAGGTCCCACTCAAACAAAAAAGCCGAAGAAGCGAGGCAATGGCGAACTCCCCAATGGTGCACTTGACTCTGGAAGGTGGTCGGCCGTCTTCATCCCGACTTTTCTCCGGTACCTTGGCGGCATGGAAAAGGACATCTGGGCCTTTAAACGGCGCGACACCGTGCACGTGTTACAAGCGATTTGGAACACAGTTTATGCAGGAAGTACCGATAGGGGCTAGTGATCACAGCGGGTATGGCCAAACCCGCAGGGTTGCGGGTCAGGGTCATCACGGGGTCCGGGTTGCAATTTCCGCACCCCTCGGAAACCCATACCCGTCAACCGGGTAGTGGCGGGTTTTCACGCAATTGAAGACCCACTTCTCAGTTTCAAAGTTTTACAGCGATACAGAGAGACTAATTAGTACATAGTTAACAATCTAAGTAATCCAAGTCATCCTCGTCGTCATCCTCGTCCTCGTTTCCATCGTCGTTGCCTTGGTCGTTGCTGCAGCTGCAGCTGCCTTCGTCCGAGTCGCTTCGTTGTCATCGTCGCCGCCGCCGCCCTTGGCCCATTTGTCGTCGCGGTGGCTGCGACCGTCTCCACTGTCGTCGCGTTTTCGTTGTCGTCGCCATCACCCGCCGTCGCGGTTGTGGTCACGGTCGTCTTCATGTCTTGGGCCGTGGCTATCGCCCCACATTCGTCCGAATTTCGTCGGTCGTCGCATCGTTCCGTCGATTCGTTCGTCATCACCGTTACCTTGTAGCTTTCCCAGTCGGCGTTGTTGTCGTTATCGGGGTGTTGTTGTCATCGTCAGCACGGGGTTGTCGTTATTGTCTTCTGGATGAGGCCTATGAGTAGTACCGTATGGACCAATATGGACGGACTTGTGTGGTGGTTTGGCGGAATGGGAAAAGACTTCTCACGATCAGCTTATCAATCGGGTCACTCCACAGTCGCTCGCTTGTCGCCGTCATCTCCTCGCTGTTGTGGGAACGTGCGATAACGATGATGCTGGACAGTCCCGCCGCTTCAACGATGAGGCTTCACCTTTGCACACGGGTGCTCCACAGAAAAATTAGATAAGTTCTCTTTCTTTCTTTCTCTTTCCCCGGGCCTCTCATCTCAAACTGGTGCAGGACAACGGTAGCCATGACACTGCCGCCTCCCCTCCCCTCGCGCGTACCCCAGCTCGCAAACCGCCATAGTACACTCTCGTAGCACGCCACCGCACGCCGTCGCCCACACAATGACCCACCGACATCGTCCGCCACCCGACTCCCGCAGATCGTCGCCGTGATCGCTCCAGCCACTGCCACCCCGACGACGGCGACGGCCATGAGGACAACAGCTACGCCGCAGGGTGACAGCGACAGAGAAAAGGACGATGACAATGACAACGCGCCGACGACAACGACAACACACCGACGATAACGACAACGTGCCGACGATAACGACAACACGCCGACGATAACGACAACGTGCCGACGACAACGACAACGGGCAAGGAAGCGGCGGAAGTAGGGCTACGGCAGCGAGGACGACAGCAAAGATGCAGTCGACGCCGGCGGCAATGGCTCGTAGAGCTACAATTGTAGTAGAAACACTGTACATACTGCATGTACTAGTAAACATTATCACTATACCCGTTCCCACCCGCAGTACCCGCAAAGAACCCGCAAGTAACCCGTACCCTTTCTCCGGGTAACCCGAACCGTGACTGCGGGTACGGGTTTCCTCCGGGTACGGGTCCGGGTAGCCCCAGAATGACCCAGGGTGACCCGTTGTGATCCCTAATATTAGGGGCATGCCAAAAGTCAAGCATATGGTCGAGATAGGCGGCGCCGTTCATGAAGTGGTCCAGTAATTTACTCATCATAGCCTTGAAATATACTAACTTTTCTTAGGCCGTCCAGCGAGCCACAGAGTGGCGAAACGCAGTTGGCTCCACTGGACTCTCCGTCGTTGGAGACTTCATGGACTCAACAGGTCTGGATACTACTGAAGCCCACCGGGAAGCCACAGAGCAGTTGCTCTCCAATGAGCGGTACGTTTATCTCAAGACGAAGGATGTAGTGGAAGATGGGATGGCAACGGTGAGAAAAGTATTTTATATATGCCCGTGTGATCACTGAAAGAATGTAGGTTAAACGTGCTGGCCGCTATCGAGGCCCGCTGGTAACCCACACTTTGGCGCAATGCTGGATCGATTTCGAAGGCTCTGTTGAAGTACCCGGTTACGTTAACGATGACGACTTCCCGTATGCTGCACTCGTTCTCTGCGCGACCTCTGTAAGCTTTATTCATTATACTGTAATCAAACTACTCATGAAGCGCAGGTACATCGCGCTCTCTGGCTCTGGGCCAACGGATACATCAGCAAAGAAAGTTACGATGCTGGGTTAGCCCAAAAGAAGAACGGTATCCTCAAAGCGCTGGGCCCAGATGGTAAGTTTACGAAGACCATGAACTTCAGCAAAGAGCAATGGGAAGAGATCAGCGACATCCACACCCGCGACGTCTGGTCTGTTGAGCCTGAGAAGCTTCGAGTCGTCCGAGCAGACATTGACACGGCTGTCAATCGGATTCGCAATCGCAAGCCAACTAAGCGCAGGGTAAGAAGGGAAGCAGATCAGTTGGTGAAGAAATCTTGGGGCCTTGGAGATGAGTACCGAATTGCTTCGTCCGATAGCGATTTTTTGGTTTGTCCTTTTTTTTGGCGGCTGTTCTGATCCTGTCTCCTAGATTCTTCGTGTGCACACGTGTTTACTGTGTAGTTGTAACGCGCCACTGGCGTGAGTCCGACTTGGACAGCGAAAGGGCGTTGACTACTCAGCGTAAAGGACCTAAGTCAGGTCGACGACTAGGATACACGGTGGTCCGTCACACGTGATCCTTAGAGGCACTAGGGCGAGTTCCACTAGGCGAAGCTGACGTACGACTTGCCCTATGAGGGTCAAGTGAAGATAGAGACTTGCGAGGGCGAGGAGGAGGGAGAATGGAATGGCGATTGAAGAAGACCAGAATGGCGTATTCTGGTCTTCGACTTCTCCTATTTATACATAAGGGGTATGGCTTTAAAGCTCCCCGTGAATCTGTACTACTAGTAGCGTTAATAGCTCGAACCCTACTATCGCTGTACTAGTAATGAGTCATGCCACATCGGCATGTGATATCGTACTCGAGCTGACTGATGCGAGAAGTCCATGACCAATTACGACTTACTAAGGGAGTCATAGCCACCAAGTAGCGTCCACTTCCACGACTGTAACAGTAGTAAACTCATTGTTTGTCAATCAATTGTCACCGCGACCGGCACTGTATTCGTGCATCAATTTTTTAATACCAAATACTACGTTTTGACCATTTCATTCGACAATTTCCGGTGCCCTAGGACCCACAAACAAGGTGGAAACATGGCAGAGAAGTATTGACGCAAATGGCTGTTCTGAAGGTAAGCTCATCCAAGTCTTTTTGTTAATAACAGGGTAAGTCGGGTTCTCCGTCTTGTCCCGCCATCCCCACGCTTTGCCATCCGAGTCCTTGCCAGGCCAGGTATAACTTTCTAGTGAACATATCTACTAGAAACAGGGTTGGCAAAACAGTCAGGGTAGCGATTTCCCAACCCGTGCAATACCCGTACCTGCCTTCGATTCTCTCGCGCTTTCCCATCCCATCCCATCCCATCCACCCATCCGCCCATCCATCCATCCATCCTGTCTTTCGTCGTTCATTATCTCGCCTCGCCGCATCACATCGAATCAGCCACATTTTTCATCTCACAAATGGCCCCAAGGCTCATAGGCCCCAGCAGTGCGTTCCTGCATCTTGTGCTGTCTCTGTTCGGCGTGCCCACATCTGAGTCGGTGGCCTCTTCTATGGTGCAATTCGGTAGAAGACCGCTACTTTTGTACAGCAGCGGAATCGGCTGGCGAAAATTTCGGATTCTTCACATGGGTCCAGTGGTACGCAACGAGGAGTCAGGTAGTAATTTATGATCAAAAAACATTTTTTTAGTGTCTCTAATGTTGTCTAACCTGCGCTACACATCACATCGAAGAGTGTGTGCTGCCAACCCTAAACTGACCCGGAAAGTCTGAGAGCACGCAGGATTTTGGGGGTGTGAAGTGTTGCTAGTGGTCATGCAGGCCTCCGCGGGGCACGAGATGTCGTAGTCGGGTCCGCGGCGATCGCAGACGCGTCTCTGTCGAAGGGCTAAGGCCGCGCGCGAGTGCGGCGAGGTCAGGAGAGGCTACACAGAGCCTGAGGGTCGAGTGGTCAAAAGTGATCGGAAATGGTCGCGCACGCTCGCGCGTGGCGCGAAACTTCGCAGAGGTGGCCGCCGTGGTTGGGAACACGTCATGTTCGAGTCGCTAAGGCCGCACACGAGTGCGCGGCACTGGGGGACACAAGGGATGAGCCTCACTGAGCCCAAAATCTGAAATCTGAAGGACCCCAAGCGGGTTGCAGCCTATTTGACACGTAGTTACCTTATTTGGTCACAGGTGGCAGAATTGACCCATCAAAAAAATAAAACTCCCTCAGTTTTGAGTATTTGGACAAACTGTTTTAGGGATTTGTTCTTCTCATCAAAACAAGCACTTTGGCTAAAGGAATAAGCAATCTGACTTTTTTTCCAGGAGCAATCTTGGTTGTACAAAAGTAGCGGCCTTCTGCCGAATTGCACCATAGCAGCAACTCGACGTCCGTAACTTCTTTCCAGTCGTCTCATCTCACCCCTCACACTCTTCCAATACAACAGATGGCTCATCGGCGCCTCTCTCCCTCACCTCACCTCTCGGTCTCGGCATTCCCACCTGTATGTTGCAGCTCTCGAGATGCTAAGTGTTTTTTTGGACTTCAAAATGTTTTCTACTACTGACTTAGAGGACCATGATCTCTCAACAGGGCCACATGTAGTGATTGTCACGGGTTCTGGTAACCCGCACGGGTCACGGGTCGGGTGCCAGGTACGGGTACGGGTAAGCCTTCTTCAACCCGAGGCAAACCCGTACCCGAACCACGGGTTATAGGTTACAACTCGAAGCTTGCCCTCGGGCACCATGTTTCGTCACCACATCACCTCCACGCCATGCTCACCCACCTTTGCACCTCAAACCATCCCACCTTCTACTGCCTCCACCCTTCCCCGCGCACAAGTCCACCATCACTACCACCCCATCATGGTGTGCAAGACCGCTCCGACGCACTCCATGTCGTCTTCGTTTTCGATCCCGTAGATGTAGTTTTCATGTTAAACCTTGATGACGATGATGGCGCCGGTGCCAGGCACTCTGCTTTGGCAGAGCCCATGCCCCATCTGCTGCAATCACGGCGACGAAGATGAACAACGAGGGCCACGCCGCCGACGCAGACTCGAGGTACGTGAGCCACCAACCACGATAGCGGCACCCCACTGACTAAACTAACCTTCTCCGAGCCGCACCCAATCCCTACCTGGGTGGTCAGTCAATTCAACTCCAAGCCGCGTGCACCGCTAGCCACCAAGATGTCGTGCGCGACATGCTGTGCGGCCTTCACCCCTCCTCGCAACCCTCGCAAAGTACGATGTCCCTGCGCATGCTCAACGTCCTCGCACCTCTCCATAATCTGCCAGCGTCGGCCCCTTCACCGTGGAACTGCGCGAGCTCACAGTTCTCAACAGCACATTCATGCTCCCTCTCGCTCCTAGGCCCATCCACGCTGACCCTTCCCAGTCGTGAACATCTGGTCGAGCCGCACCCTCATCGAATTGGATTACCACATGGTTCGCTGCGGTATCAAAACTACCTATTAAGTCCCGCCTCTCGCCCCTTGTACCCTCCACTAACTTCTATTCCTTTTACAAACCAGCGTGCGGCGCTTGCGCCAGATGTTCACAAGACGCGTCAGCAGTGCCACCCCACAAAACCAAAAAAGATGAGTGTCGGTCCATTCAAGTTTACGCGCTGACATCCGTCGTCGACAAGACGATCAAGACTGCGGCGGTGACGCGAAGACGATCAAGGACCACGGCGGGTGACGACAACGACAACGACGAAGACAATCAAGACGACACGGCGGCGACGACGACGACGCGAAGATAATCACAGCGGCGGGCGACGACGGCGAAGACGATCAAGACGGTGGCTACGCGAAGACGATCAGGAACCACGGCAGCGGCGGTGACGACGACACGAAGACAATCAAGACGGCGGAGGCGACGCGAAGGCGACCACGGCGACGACGATGACGACGCGAAGGCGATCACGGCGGCGGTGACGACGGCAACGACAATCAAGACGGCGGCGCGACGCAAAGACAACCACAGCAACGGCGACGCAAGACGACACAAAGACGATCACGGTGGCGAGGGCGAAGACAATCACAACGGCGGCGGCCGGGAGGGCGATGTGATGGCATTGGTTAGTTATACAGTACTATACTTTGTGTACCCATACCTATAGTACAGTACACTAATACAAAATCCGTCAACCCCTGAGACACCCAACCTGTACCCACGGGAACCTGTACCCGAACCCGCGAGGACAGGTACGGGTATGGGTAGCCATTTTCAACCCTCGGGTTACCCGGGCCAATCACGACTCCCGATGTGTCCGTCTAATTATCAGCTAGACCCGATAGCCTACTGCTCGAGAATGGTACTTTTCCTGCTGCTTGGACTTTCCTGTATATCATGTACTTTCCAAACAGACGTACTTTTACACATGAACATCCTTTCCTGAATGTATATACTTGTTAAAGACCATTGGGGCCATCTTTTTTTAGAGGTTTGGAAAGTACAAAAAAAGTGAGAGGGATTTCTTTTTTGTACTTTTTTACTTTTGTTTGCAAAAGTATCAAAAGTAAAACAGGGGTTTTCCTGATGTGCTTCCATGCTTCGAAGGTGGTGGGTTCGTACTGTTTGTAGACCTTGGTGAATAGTGTCCTGGCAGTCCCGCGGTGAATAGGTCCAATGTTTGAGGGGCATCCAGGTTGTAGTCAGCCTGGCGGGCGAGTCGTTCGAAGGTAGCCACGTAGCTATCAATGTCTCCTTCCTTCATGTGGAAGCCCTTGCTTAGCTCCGCTTGTGCTTGTTCCTTCTCCATGGTGTTTGAGAATCGTCTTGTGAAGGCGCGAAGGGTTTCTTCCCACAGGCGTCGCGTGTGCTCGGGAAATCCGGCTTCTATCTGGTGCATCAGCCAGTTGGTCATGTACATTACCCATTCGTTGACTAGGTCTCCCTGGATGTAGCCGAGGAAGAGGAGCGATCGGCGGTAGTGGTTGCGCATGATGTCGCTCGTGCTGATCCCTTGATAGAGGTTCCATTGCGCTCTAAACTGTAGGGCCTTGGTGCGGTCGCCGTTGAAGACCATGGGCGTGTGCCTTGGAGTCTGTCTGTTGATCAAGGTGGGTTACCGATAGGGCCTACCCCTGGGAATCCTCCTCCTCCTGGTAGTCCCCCTCCGGCTCCATGTCCTCCCCCTCCTCCTCTGTGTGGACGGCTGCCTCCTGGACCTCTTCCAGGTGGTCCTCCTCCTCCGGGAGGGTCTGGTTCGTCGGGTCTGATAGCTCTCATCAGGGCCGCGTCGTCTGCAGTCATTCGATGTCTGGTTTCAGGGTGGATGGGGAGTAGGTCTTCTGGGACTCCATTGTGTGGTTGTTGTATGGGGTCTACCTGGAGTTCGTAGTTGGTTCTAACTGCGTGGTTGTCATTTCGTCTGGTGGATGGACAACTATGTGCTCAGCTGGTGGCGCTTCGTCAAGCGTGATCCCTGCAGCTTGGTTGCTAGGTTGGTGAGTTCTTCCTGTTCTTCTGTGTTTACTTGTGAGAGGTGGTCCTCCTCGGAGTCGCCACTGCTTTGTTCCGATCCCGACTCTTCTTCTTCTGTGGTGCTCGCTGGGACTGCTCCGTCAATGGGTCCTAGTCTATCGGCGGGTACAACCTTGCCCTCTAGGATATCACACTGGTATTCGTGTGTGGTTGGTCGAACAACTGTTCATCTCCTGCATTGTTTGTTGCGAGTATGCACCAACAGGTATGTTCGAAGTTGAACTCAACTGGGTAGTAGCGACTTGGTCGGTTGGGGAAATCGACGAAGTATCCTGTCTCTCCTCTGTGCGTCCTCCACCTAGCAGCTTTTAAATAGCGCGTAGGGACGTTCATTCTCCTCGTTGAGAGATAGTGTATGCGGGGACTTGGTTCCAGCCCCACCGATCTCCGGTTGTGGGAGCCACTGTGTCGTATGTAGGAGGTAGCTTGGTCTTAATGTTACGTTAGGCCCGTCCTAACGGTGCTCGACTTGAGCGTGTGACAGAGTGGCTTGCTCGTATGTCTTCAGTATCCCGTATGCGACGGCTAAGGCAATACGCAGGGCGTGTCCAATATAGGCTAGGCAAAGGACGAGGGCATGGAAGTCGAGAATGGCGATGAACGACTTAGCAGATACTCGGACTTTTGGAGTCACAAGATACTTTCACTGATACAGGGTGCTTGGCCACCACACGATCCTTCCTTGTTCCTGTACAAGGGAACGAAGCCTTCAGAGAGAGAGAGAGAGCAGAGGCTAGTGATTCAAGAAGACCAAGCTGGAGAGCTCGGTCTTCGTACTACGAGTCTGATATACAATTGACAAGGAGCTTTGAAGCTCCTCCTGAACATAAGGTACCCAGTAGCGATAGTAGCTCGAACCCTACTACGACTGTCCTAGGTATGAGTCAAGTCCGTACTACGAGGCATGTGATAACGAGGCTGACTGAGACAACTGTCCCTGACTAATACTAGGGTATTCAGAACCCCACAAGTCTGCTGTCCGTACCAATGAGTCCGATTGCAACATGTAGAGATAGTCAAACTTGTGGGTAATACTATGGGCTTCATTGAGTGTCCCATCTATGTTATATAGGGTGATAGGGAACTCAAGAGGAACCTGCAACATTTTGTGGCGGTCAGCGTACTTTTTGTCTAGGAACAATGAAGTTGCCCCAGAGTCTACCATTGCTGCTACTTTTACGGTACAATGACATCCTTTTAAATACACAGAAATATGAAAATGTGATTTTTAAATCTTTTGTTTCAGGAATAATAGTTGAAGACAGTGCTGCATCAGAATTCATCACGTGCGGCATTGCTTCAGAAGAAGGTGGAGCAAAGGAACACTACTAAGATTGTTCATCTCCGAGGCAGATGTAGATGTAAAAGAATCAGAAGAACAAGACACTGAGTAACACTACTATCTAACTTACAGGCAGAAATGGGGTGTATGAATTACAGGAGATAAGTCCAAAACAAGGCGAGAGTGTAAGCATATATTACAACTACAGAAAGCCGAGTCATCTACTGTATTTGAGGGGCCGGTCGCAGCTATTCGCAACCCCTTATCTAAAAAGCCGCCTTTAAGGCTTCAATGGCCTCTTGTTGGCTTTTTTACCATCTCCATGAGCTTGGCCACGTCTGCCTGGGATGTCTTTGGCGGAGATGAACTTGATGAAGCAGCTGCTGCTGCAGTATTGGATGATGAGGACGGGGTGCTAGGGGAGTCCGTGGTGGCTGCGGCCTTAGCTTGCCAGGTTTCCCCATCTTCTTCAACTGACATACTGGTGACCTATGCCCAACTCTTTGGCAATGATTGCAGATGTCATGTTCGTGATTTCCATCCTTCTCGTGTGGTCTTTCGATCCACACCCGTAACACTTCCTTCATCCAATCTGAAAATCGCCGTGTCTTGAATATCTCCCCTTGGCTCCT
>JAKELH010000415.1:0-68093 GCA_021525015.1 Lactarius pseudohatsudake
CACGGTGAACACGACAATAGCGAGGCGCCGAGAACGATGGGCACTATTGCGGCGGCAAGCACGCCTCCTGAGGGGCTGTGGGGTCGCAGATGGGTCATTTTCAGAATAGGGGTGTCACGGACGGAGATACTCACGAAGACGATTTTGTTGTACTCGCGTTCGTTATCTCGGTATATCTGAGGATTTTAAGGCGAGGTGGCATACTTGCTGGGAAAGTGGAAGGGCACTCGAGGAGATGTGCCACGGGCGTTATGGAGCGAGATGGTTGTGGCGAAAAGAAAGAGTCGGTGGGAAGAGGTGTTCGAAAGCAGGTTCTGACCGTAACATGATCCCTGCACCGGGCGCGGAATAGTCCATCAACATGGAGCCTTTATACGAAGCTGTGGGAAGACCACGAGGTCGCGGGAGATAATCAAGCAGCGGACATCACGCCGAGGAGTTCGACGAAGGAAAAAGTAATCCCAGTAGAGCCCCACCTTTCGAGCCCGTGCCGGGAAAGTGGGTCTCTTCTACGTATGATTCAACGTAGCTCGCACAGCTCGCATAGCCCTGCTGATAGGGACAAACAAAAAATCAATATCACCAATCAAAACCGTCCCCGGCCAGTCAGGAAACCGCGCTGTGATCGGTATGGGGGCTAATGCTCTCCAGGATCTAGGGCATGATACAGTATCGATTAGCCACGAGACGTCGATCAGACCAGAGTGATTGTTATGGAGCTCCTACGCCGCATGGAAGCTGCGGAACATTCGAGCTGGGGACTGTTTACGTCCGAAATCATCCATGTGACTTAATAAGTTGTCGTAAAGGCATCGCATTCTCGTTGCACAGGTCGAGGTTCGTCCAGTTGAGAACCTTAATTAAGGTAGTCATGTGCGTAGTCCGAGGCACTTTTACTCCCACGGCGCTCTCGCTCTCCGCTCTAACCCAATTGCTTCGCCAAAGGCGCCCATGTAATCCGAAACACCACCGCATGCAGATGCTTGTACTGAGAACGCTTCGGGTAGCAGAGCTTCTAATTGCTGCTCGAAATGGGTGAGAGGGTATTGGGCGAATAACCAAGACGGTGAGAACCTACCCTGACTCGTTCTTCGGAAGCGGGATGTGTGTTAAGGAAAGAAACATTCATGCCGCCACCAGATTTTTCTAGAGCACCAAGGCGTTTAAACATCCTGCACGTAGCCAGCCAGCATGAGCGCTTCGAAAGGACAATAGGAATAAGAACGCACTCCGGCGCTGCGGTGGGGTTGAAGCACGCTTTAGCAGAGAGTTTCAGGCCAATCTTGTCCGCTACAGGAGGGATGACTTCAGCTAGGGCACAGTGGAACGGGAGAGGTACGAACCTTCGTACTCCTGCTTGCGCGAGTGGGGGAGGTCCATAAGTAGAGTAGTAGCCAACCCGCCGACTCCGGAAGGAAGCCCGATGATGTCGGCCAGCCAGGCCATAGCGATAAAGATCTTGGAGTAGGAGTAGCGCTCTGCGGAATGACGAGCGACTGCAAATACGTGATCCTCCAAAATTCATAACGCCCACATGCAAAGAACTCACCAACATGGCCTATCTCTTTAGACGGGATAAGGGTACATTTGAGACTGCGTATAGCCAATGGAACATACCGTGACCCAGTATCGCAGCCAACCCTTGCTCATCCTTCGCGACGGGGAGAATGCCAGTGAAAACAACGACCGTGCCTGAGGATAATAAGCGCCTGGACGTATGTCCAATCTGAGAGCACACCTGGCGCTGCCATCGCATTGACGACCTTCTTGTCATTCACCACCAGCAAGTTCCACTCCTTTCCAGAGCCTTGCGCCGCGCCATGCCCAGTGGAATCCGGATCCCACAAATCCGGAACGGCCTCCTCGGATTCACCATTGCCGGCCCCAAACACTGACTGTAGCATGCTGCGTGGGGGAGTGGGTACACGCCGATCGCCGCGAAGCGTGCCGAGATTGTTTGCCTCGAGTATTCGCGAGACGACGCGGTGAACGTGCTGTGTGACAACGTGTGAGGGCGGGAGAAGCTTTGCACGGTACTGCTGGGAGAGTTCGTCATAGGATGCTTCCCAGAGCTAAATAGACATAAGTGTCCGAAATGTGAACTGCCGGGACAGACGACCACGCACGGCGGCTTCGAACTTTGGGCTCACGTCCATGAAACGCCACCGGCCTGTCTCGGGGACCTGCTCAAGGCTGAGTAAATCAGACATGAAGAGATGTCAGATGGAAAATAGAAGATGATGACGCACTGTAAGAGATAGTACACAACAGAACCAACGCCTAAAGTGTAGATGATGACATCGCGTCTCTGAAACCCTGAAAACGATGGTGGCGGGCGGTTTGGATCTTGGTGGTTCGGGTGGTCATCAAATCGCGAATATTGTGCCCGACGAGCTGCGGATATCGAGATGTTCCGGTGAGGAGTTAAGGGCACTGTACGTCTAGGCGGTAAACGCGTTTGGACCCTGCTTTCTAAATGGCGAATCAGAGCGCTCGGGGTGGGTCGATATCTTGAAGAGCCAACAGCAAGGAACGGTAGGGCCTTGCGAATGGAAAACATGTAAGACTCGGAACTTGCAAACGTTTGAAAGTGAGATTAGAGGCAGCAGACGAGCGAAAGACGAGCAGTCTGGCGTGAGGGACGCGTCGCGGCGGCCCGACGCTGGGACCGGCCATGTGACACATGTGTCAGACTCCGAGATCCCCACCACAGCCTGAATAGTCTAAACGCGGTATCACGAAATATCCGACCCGGAGTTACCACTCGTGCGCGCAGAGAGACTTGCAGTCACCAAGAAGACTCGGTGTGGAAGCTACGTGGTACAGTAACTTAACATTATTTTGGTTCTCTGGGGACTTTACGGACACGACAGGCACATGCTAACGCAGCTAAGTTAGTGCAATTGGCTCAGACGTCCGTGTCGGTGTCTCGGTTAAGGTATATTGCACGGACTTACAACAAATCTGGTGAGTGGATACATTCGCTGCGTTTGGACGGTCTACCTCTGACGGAAAATCAGTACAGTATACGATTTGTATCGTCATAAAATAGCAAAACACGTCCCACCGCTGTACCACGCGTGACCGGGGGCCGGCCAGTGCAGGAGCTTCCATGACTGGGCACGGACTCGGTCCAAAAGAAGGAAGAAACACCTGTTCCCTTGGTCTTGACACAGGCACATGTCCCGTTAGCCCTTTTCCGGTAAGGGCGTAGTGATTTATTTCGGCTGGTTATGCCTTAAATCGACGCGCTAGCGAAGGATCGAACGGGTCTCTTTACCCTTCCCCCCTTCCTCAGCCAGCGGCTCGCTGCAGAAAATCAGACGCGATGAAATTGTCACTCTTTTCTTCAATTCTCACATTCGTTTCGCTCGCGCACGCCAAGTCCCATGCAGCGCGCTCCCCATCCCTCAACAAGGCGCATGCTAGGTCCCTTGCGGCGCGTTCCTCATCCGTCAGCAAAGGTAAGAAATTCGAGCCATCCACGGTAGGGAAGATACTTATGACCCGCTTTTCAGCTGTGATTGCCCACATGTTTGAGTGGACCTGGGACAGCGTCGCCGCGGAGTGTACTACTTTTTTGGGCCCAGCAGGCTACGCGTTCGTTCAAGGTGACCATTTATAGCCTATAGGCGTGCCCGCACTTCGGTGTTGACTATTCTTCAGTGAGCCCCGCACAGGAACACGTCCAGGGCCCACAGTGGTGGACTGATTACCAGCCTGTTTCGTACACCCTCACGTCCAAGCGCGGCACGCGAGCCCAGTATGCAAATATGATCAGCACTTGCCATGCAGTTGGAGTAAGGGTCATAGCTGGTTCGTCGAGAAGTAAAGTTTTCTGACCTTGTGGCGACCCGTTGATTTCCTCCCAGATACTATATGGAACCACATGTCCCAGGAAAATTCTGGGGTTGGTGTTGCGGGAAGCAGTACGTGGCTGGCCGCTGAGTGCCCACTTCACGATGACTCGTGTTGAGTTCTAAACTGTTTGCGACAGACTTCACCCACTACAACTATCCTGGCATCTACCAATACCAGGATTTCCATCATTGCGGCGGCGAGCCAAACGACAACATAGTTAACTATGGCAATAAAACTGAAGTGTGGACCTGCCAGCTCAATGCCCTCGCAGAGTGCGTGTCGACCTTCATGGACATTTTCTGACGTGCTGACGTTTGTCATGCGGCAGCCTGGCAACAGATACCGATTACGTCCGCCAGCGGCTTGCTGCGTACACAAATGATTTAATCTCTTTGGGTGTTGATGGTCTACGGTTGGACGCGTCTAAGCGTATGCACTGGATTTTTGCTTTTGGCAAGTTGAACTTGACGTCATGCGCCCACAGATATGGACCCTAATGACATCGCCAATATTTTGACTAGATTGACTACCCGTCCTTATATCACACAGGAGGTGACATTCTTATCGTCATTTCGGGGCCACTGTTTACCGAAAATGTAGGTTATATATGGTGCTGGGGAACCAGTTACCCCGGCCTTATACATTGGGAATGGCGACGTGCAAGAGTAGGGTCATTTCATATTCATTTGGTCTCAGGACTCATCTCTTCTCGTAGGTTCCGTTATACATATACACTGAAGGATGCTTTCCTCACCGGCGGCATATCTTTATTGCAAGAACTTGATAACCGAGGCTGGGTGGCAGGATCTGGTGCGAATACGTTTGTTAGTAACCACGATACCGAGCGGGTGAGACCGATCTATAACATCTCCCTGTTCAAGAGTATTGACACCTCGCGTAGAACAAGGGCTCTCTCAATGCTTACTCACCTTCAAATGCTTACATCTTGGCCACTGTCTTCTCACTGTATTGGCCGTCATCCCTATCTGCTCGGGAATTGCTCTTGATGTAATCCCTCTTCGTATGCAGCGCCCACCCTTACGGCAGGCCTTCTGTCCTCTCAAGCTACACCAACTTCTACAACAACGACGCGGGGGCTCCCAACAATGGTACGACCCGCCTTTTCGGTCAATGAAACCCCCGCGATATTGACCGTTTCGCTAGGTACGGGAACTTGCACTGGCAATGTCGGAGCGAACGGGTGGTACGCACAAGTCTCAATCATCGCGAGATGAAACGCGTTCTGAGCGTGAACGATCGTCGTTCCTTTGCAGGTTTTGCCAACACCGTTGGCAGGCTATTGCCGGCATGGTCGGATTCCGGAACCAGGTCGGTAGCGCGCCGCTCACAGGCTGGATCTCCCCGTCGTCCCAGCGTATCGCCTTTTCCCGTGGTATGAACCTCGCGCATTACCTCGCTCTTCTCTCCACTTCTCACACGCGCGGAGTACAGGCTCGTTCGGCTTCGTCGCGATCAACAACGCGGACAGCGAATGGAGCGCGACATTCATGACAGGCCTGCCCGCCGGGTCGTACTGCAACGTCGTCGACGGCACGTCTGTCGCCGTAGTGTGCACCGGGACTGCGTACGTAGGAAACCGTCGCCGATACAAGGACTAACAACATCACCTTTTGTTGTGTAGTTTTACGATCAGTAATGACGGCTGCCTGGTCGCCACCGTTGGCGCGCGCCAGGCGATCGCGGTGCACGTGGGCGCGCTGGGCAGCGGGACGGTCATGCCAAAGACAGCGCAGCAGGTGCCGGTGCTGTTCTACGAGAACGCGACGACCACATACGGCGATGTGAGCAATTCTTCGTTTTCGTCGTTCGTGTAGTTGGCACGCTTGCTCATCGCTGACCCCAACAGAACATTTTCGTCGTGGGAAGCGTGCCGCAACTTGGAAACTGGGACCCGCTCAACGCGGTGAGTCTCCATGAACCAATCACGGACCGGTTCTGGTCGCTGATGACGTCACGCACGGGCAGATACCGCTTGACCCGACCAACTACCCCGTGTGGGCTGCGACGGTCTACCTGCCCCCAAACACCGCGTTCCAATACAAGTTTATCCGCAAGGAATCTAACGGCAATGTTCGTCTTTTTCCTATTCTCTCTATACACGCGCGACGGAGTACTGAACGTGATGGGTGGGATACGGACAGGTTGTGTGGGAGTCGGATCCCAATAGGCAGGACACAACGCCAGCTTCGGGAACACAATCAGTCGTGACGAGCTGGCGCTGAGCACATATATAGAACGATTTTGGCTCGTGCATATAGCATTTTTGTGCGTTTTCATGGCCTTTTGTTGATTTATTAGTTATTTTGGAGATACCCACATCGTGGTTTGTCGTTTGTTGAGGTTGGATAGGTGTAGCGAACATGTGAGGCTGCAACACTTGATCTCGAGATGCCGTCGATGTTCTTGTTGGGCAGCATGTTCAAGTTGTGCTCGGCCTTATATTATGATATTATAATACTTCCATCTCGTCATCAAGTTATTGCAGCATGTAAGCCCTTCTGAGAGAAGTAATAGTCAGTATGTCGGCCTGAAGCTGACAATTCAGAGGGAGGGTCAAGGGGAGAGTCTCATAACGTCTTTTAATAATTTATGATTTGGGTAGCAATTTTAATCTTAAAATAAATAATACTTTAGATTACCTTAAAGCGGTTACATCTGCGCCTTGATCTGCACAGCACGGGACACCGAGATGCCAACTCGCCAGCCACATTCTAGAAAGCCAGATCGATCTGGAGCGCTGTGATATCAACTGGCCACGCGCCACGCGCTCCGCGTTCGGGAGCAAAGGTGGGCAAGACCTGTCCGTCCGCAATGAGCTGAGAGGAAGCTGACAACTTAAAACCTGCCTTCCAGCCGTGATTGCCCAGATGTTCGAGTGGAACTGGGACAGCATCGTGGCAGAGTGTACTAACCTTCTTGGCCCTGCCGGCTATGGCTTCGTTCAAGGCGGGCATTTGAGGCTTATCGTTGCGTCTCAGGTGCTGATCATTCATCCCTCAGTGAGCTCTGCGCAGGAGCGCGTCAAGGGACCCGAATGGTGGACAGATTACCAGCCCGTCTCGTACATCCTCACATCCAAGCGTGGCACGCGGGAGCAGTACAAGAACACGATCCGACATTTGCCACGCAGCCCGGCAGCCGGCGTCGGGGTCATCGCTGGTTCGTCGAAAATGTAAATAACTAGCCTCATCACGACTCGCTGATATGCTCCGCAGACACTATATAGAACCACATGACTTCGCAGGATTCTAGGAAAGGTGTTGCGGGAAGCGGTATGTGGGCCGCTCTGTTGTGCGACGATCGCCCTTCGTCAGGTTCTAAACTGCGCCCTGTTTGCGATCACCAGACTTCACCCGCTACGACTATCCCGGCATATACAAGGACCAAGATTTTCACCATTACGGCTGCGAGCCGAATAACACCATCGTCGACTATGACATCGAAGTGTAAACGTGCGAGCTCGGCGGACTTGCGGAGTACGTGTCTGAGTTCGGGGGCCTCACCTCAGGCTTGTGAATACCCTGACGTGTCGTTGTGAACCAGCTTGGCAACGGAGACGGACTACGTTCGCGGGCGGCTTGCGGAGTACACAAACGATCCTATCTCTTTGGGAGTTGATGGTCTGCGGTTGGATGCAGCCAAGCGTGCGCACCGGATCTTCTCGCGTTCTGGGGCGTTTTAAGCTGACGCAATACACCCGTAGACATGGACCCTGGTGGTATCACCGATATCTTGTCAAGATTGACGAACCAGCTTTACTTCACACAGGAGGTGAGTTTCAGCTTACAATGTTGCAGTCCCTGATTGTTGGTCCTGTAGAATAAGTTATTTGGGGTGAGGGGCAACCGGCAACCTGTCACGCCAGATTGTACACAGGAAACGGCGATGTACAAGAGTAGGACTATCCAAATTCGTTCTCATCTCCCGAATCATCGTCTCCTCACACCGTAAATCCCGCTACACCTCTGCGCCGAGAGACGCATTTCTCGGCCTCGACGGCGGGATCTCCTCGTTGGAGAACCTTGATAGCCGAGGCTGGGTGGCAGGGTCCAGTGCAAATACGTTTGTCAGCAACCGCGATACCGAGCGGGTACGACCAACCAATCTGATCTGTCGTCCCTCGTCTCCTGCAGCGTTGACTCTGCGCGCAGAACAAGGGTTCACTGGACGTGTATTCACCTTCGAATGCGTGCACATTGGCCACCGTCTTCTCCCTGTATGGACCCTCGTCCTTATATGCCCCAAGAATTGTTCCTGACATAATTCACTTGCGAACAGCGCGCATCCTTACGGCAGGGTTTCTGTTCTCTCGAGCTACGGCAACTTCTTCGACACGGATGCTGGAGCTCCCAACTCGGGCCCGGGGTACGACCCACATTTTCTCTGATAATCGGACTCTCCCTCAACCCTTGGATTCTCCTCCTCAGGTGTGGGGAGCTGCGGTGGCGAGCACAGTGTAGATGGGTGGTAAGCGCGAGTCTCAGTCGTAATAACGCTTGACAACATGAATCGTTGTCTTTTGCAGGCTTTGCCAACACCGCTGGCCGCTATTGCCGGCATGGTCGGGTTTCGGAACCAGGTCGGCAGAGCACCGGTCTCTCCCCGTCGTCCTGGCAAATCGCTTTTGCGCGCCGTACGTATTTCACAACAGTACAACTCACGTACAGGAAACACAGGCTCCAGATGGCTTCGTCGCGATAAACCACGATGTTCATGACGGGCCTTCCCGGCGGGTTGTACTGCAATGTCGTCGACGGTTTGTCGTCATCCGAAGGCACGTGCACCGGCGCCGCGTAGGTTTCGTTTCTGCCAATTCGCAGAATGACTCTCGATACAGTCTTTCTATTGGCTCTGATGACAGCCTGGCGTCACCGTTGGCGCGTACCAGGCGATCGCGGCGCATACCGGCGCGTTGGGCAGCGGGACGAGCGTACTGAAGACGGCGGAACTGGTTCCGGTGTTGTTCGAGGAGTACGCGACGACCACTTTCGGAGAGGTGGGCACCCCTCCCTTTCGGGTCTCGTTACCCACCAATGACTGTTCCAACAGAACGTTTTCGTCGTGGGCAGCGTGCCGGGGCTCGGAAACTGGGATCCGAACAACGCGGTACCCTTGGGCATGATGGCTCGTTCTGGTAACTGATAACGCCACACGTTGAGATACCGCTTGATCCGACCAACTACCCCATTTGGATCGCAACCTTCCCCAAACACTGAGTTCGAGTTTTCGTTCATCCGCAAAAAGTCGGACGGGACCGTAGTGCGAGTACTGACACAACGGATGTGGCACGGATAGTTATTTCGGTTATTTCAGAGTCGAGTCGGCCTAGCGTTGACAGAACCCCAGCGTCGGGAATAGTGTTGTTCGTTGGCCGATGTAAAAAAGGCCTTACACCGCTTTTCCAGCTTCAAGGTACATCGTAAGTACTTCAAAAAATGCATAGTGTTAGACCAAAGTGTATGCAATGACACGGTGAATGTTATTTATTTATTTTCTGAATTGTGTGAAAATGCAACAGATTTCCAAATTTGCCTGTACCCTTGCCGCGTTCTAACATCTAAATGGCGAATCATAGTGCTCAGGGAGAGTTGACATCATGAAGAGCTAGCAGCAAGGAACTGCAGCACCCTACATGTGCGGCAAACATTTGAAAGTGAGATTAGAAGAGTAGGATTTGAGGCGCAGATGGGCATCTTTGAATTGCTGGAATGTACAATTTAAGAAAAGTGAAGGGAGGTAGAGTAAACTGCGCACAGTGCGTGGAAGTGTTAATCTACGAGAACTTCCACTTGTGGTTACAGTTTATGCAGCTGTCACGAAGGTCAAGGATGAGGAACGAACAAGATATACAAAAAAACGCACGTTACGAAAATCTATTGGTAGAACAGTCAGCCCAGCAAGTAAGTGTGATTCACTCAAGTATTGAGAAGCTGAAGATTGTGTGAAAACTCACAGGCATTATTTCGTCAGTGGTTGTCTGGTCTTGGCGGTAACGACATTTCCTCTGATATAAGAGGAGTGCGATAAGTCAGGGAGCAAAGGATCGCTCAAATAACATTCGTACCTGCTTGCAATAGCCACACTGGAAGGCATCTGTTTCCGTCTGCTGTTCGCCTGCGTCGAGAGATAAGTCTTCTTCGATCTTTGAGTCAGCCACCTTGCGTTCCCCCAAAGCCACTTCCTGTGGGACAAACACGTCGTCAAAAAGGAGAGTCGGTCTATCTATTTGAAAGACGAGACAGACCTGGCTGGTCATTCTTGCCTTGATTCTGCAAACGTTTGGGGGGTATAATCACTGCCTGTAATCACCGCCCGTAACGCTTCTGTGGGGTTGTTCTTGTCTTTGAGAATTAAAAATAACGTCCGAATCTTAGTCGCGATTATGACTCGGAGATCGGAGGCTGCGTATTATGTAATATTCACGGAGAGTTCCCGGCGGCCCGTTGTTTCCTCGGCGCCAATCGTATCCGAGTTGATCGATCGGCAGCGTGCCTTACATAAATAGTACTCTGTATACTGCGGAATAAACGACCGGGATTTGCCTCTCTTGAACGCGGAGAGATCTGCGACCACTAAGAAGACCCGGCATAGAGGCCAGTGGTAACATTCTTTTGGTTCTTGTGGTGTGTATGTCTCGGGAAATGAGTGCGTGCCAGCGGGCACGCGCACAGGCACGTGGTTCCGACACCCATTTGCTTGTGTCGGTGTCTCGACTCGTATACATTGCACAGACTTTACCATAAAGGTGAGTGAATAGTTTCTTGAAAAAATTCTGACAGAAAAAGTATCCTCGTGAAATAGCTCACGGCTGCACCATGTGAAACCGGCCAGTGTAGGAACTTCCATGACTGAGCACAAACTTGACCGAAAAGGAGGGCGAAATACCTGGACCTTCTGTTCGACATCTCCCATTGGCCTCCATTTCCGGAAGGCTAATTCGTGATTTACTTCGGCTGGTTATCCCTTAAATCGACGGCACCAGCGAATGGACCGAACAGGTCCTTTCAGGTTTCCTCACTTTCCCTCTTCCTCAGCCAGCTGCTCGCCGCAGCAAGTTGGATGTGATGAGAATGTCACTCCTTTCAATTCTCACATTCGTCGTGCTCGTACACGCCAAGGCCCATGCAGCACACTCCCCGTCAGTCAGAAAGGCGCACACCAAGTCCCATACAGCACACTTCCCGTCCGCTAGCAAGGGTGAGCAAATTCAGATTATCCTCGGTAGGGAAAATACCTACGACCCGCTATTCAGCTGTGATTGCCCAGATGTTTGAGTGGGCCTGGGACAGCGTCGCTGCGGAGTGTACTACTTTTTTGGGTCCAGCAGGCTACGCGTTCGTTCAAGGTGACCATTTAAAGCCCACAGGTGTGCCCGCACGGAACATGCTGACTATCCTTCAGTGAGCCCCGCACAGGAGCACGTCCAAGGCCCTGAGTGGTGGACTGATTACCAACCGGTTTCATACATTCTCACATCCAAGCGAGGCACGAGAGCCCAGTACGCAAATATGATCAACGCTTGTCATGCAGCTGGGGTGGGGGTCATAGCCGGTTCGTCGAGAAGAAATGTTTTCTGGCCTCGTGACGACCCATTGATTTCCTCCCAGATTCTATATGGAACCACATGGCCGCGGAGGATTCTGGGACTGGCGTTCTTGGAAGCAGTACGTGGCCATCCACTTTGCGATCGCCTTGCTGAGTTATATTTGCGACCAGATTTCACCCACTACAACTATCCTGGTATCTACCAGCGCCACGACTTTCATCATTGCGGTCTCGAGTCAAAAGATAACATCGTCAACTATGACAACAAAACCGAAGTGTGGACCTGCCAGCTCGCTGGCCTTGCAGAGTGCGCGCTGACTTTCTCAAGGCCATTTTCTGAAGTGCTGACGGTTGTCGTACGGTAGCCTGGCAACAGGCACGGACCACGTCCGCCATCGGCTTGCTGCGTACACAAATGACCTGATCTCTTTGGGTGTTGACGGCCTGCGGTTGGACGCATCTAAGCGTACGCACAAAATTTTCTCACGTTCTGGGAAGTTTACGTTGACGCTGTATGCCTCCAGATATTAACCCTAAAGACATCGCCAGTATTTTGACTCGACTGACTGCTCGGCCTTATATCACACAGGAGGTGAGGATCTTCTATCACCACGTCGGGGTCACTGTTTACAGGAGATGTAGGTTATATATGGTGCAGGGGAACCCGTTACGCCGGCGTTGTACACTAAAAACGGCGACGTGCAAGAGTAGGACTATTTCAAGTTCATCTGATCTCGGGACTCATCTCTTCTCGTTCCGTAGGTTCCGTTATACCTCTACACTGAAAGATGCTTTCCTCACCAGCGGCATATCTTCGTTGCAAGACCTTGATAACCGAGGCTGGGTGGCAGGATCTGGTGCAAACGTGTTTGTCAGTAACCACGATACCGAGCGAGTGCGACCATTCTATGACTTCTTCCTATTCAATAACGTTGACACTCTGCGTAGAACAAGGCCTCTCTCAATGCGTACTCACCTTCAAATACGTACACCTTGGCCACTGTCTTCTCCCTGTATTGGCCAACATCCCTTTCTGTTCGAGAGCTGCTCTTGATGAAACCCTCCCGTATATAGTGCCCACCCCTACGGTATACCTACTGTCCTTTCCAGCTACATTGACTTCTACGACAACGACGCGGGAGCTCCCAACAATGGTACGACCAGCCTTTTGACCAATGGACTCTCCTCGACCTTTACCGTTTCGCTAGATATGGGAGTCTGCAGTGGCAACGCCGGAACGAAAGGGTGGTGCGCCCAAGTCAATCATCGTGGGATGAACGCCTTCTGAGCCTAGACGACCGTCGCTCTTTGCAGGTTTTGCCAACACCGTTGGCCAGCCATTGCCGGCATGGTCGGATTCCGGAACCGAGTCGGCAGCGCGCCACTTACAGGTTGGGTCTCCCCTTCACACCAGCGTATCGCCTTTTCTCGCGGTATGAATCTCACGCATTACCTGTTTATTCTCGTCTTCTCGTGAAGGGAGAACTCACGCGCACGGATCACAGGCTCTCTCGGCTTCGTCGCGATTAACAACGCGGATAGCGAATGGCACACGACGTTCAAGACGGGCCTGACTGCCGGGTCGTATTGCAACGTCGTCGACGGCACGTCCGTTGCCGGAGTGTGCACTGGGACCGCGTGCGTAGGGATCCCTTCTACAAAGAAAAAATGACTAATTACCTTTTTTTTTGTGCAGTCTTACAATTAGTAATGACAGCAGATTGGCCGTTACCGTTGCCTCGCGCCAGGCGATCGCAGTGCATGCGGGCGCGCTGGGAAACGGGACGAGCACACCGAAGACGGCGCAACAGGTGCCAGTGCTATTCCACACGAACGTGACGACTACGTATGGCGAGGTGGGCAACCCTTGGTTCCATCGTTCGGGGGTTGCAAGCACGAAGGCTTATTTTTTGTCACCTTTTACTCAACAGAACGTGTTTGTCGTTGGGAGTATGCCGCAGCTCGGAAACTGGGATCCGTCCAACGCGGTATGCCTTTGGGCATGAGGACCAGCTATGGTCGCTAACATCATCACGTGCGCGCAGATACCGCTCGACCCGACAAACTACCCCATGTGGGCCGCGACGGCGTACCTTCCTTCGAACACGACGTTCCAGTTCAAGTTCATCCGCAAAGTGTCTAACGGCACTGTTCGTCTTTTTCTCTACACACGGGCGACGGAGTACTGAACATGATGGGTCGTGGACAGGTTGTATGGGCGTCGGACCCGAATAACCAGGACACAACGCCGACATCGGGAATACAGTCAATCGGTGAGGTGGCCCGGGCGCTGACCACGAATGTTGCCATATCGGAAAGGAATTCGGCTTGTGCACATAACATTCCTGTGCTCGTTTTCTCGGTCTGGTTGATTTATTGGCTATTTTAGAATACCCTTGAGGACACCCGTAGCGCGGCTCGTCGCTCATTCACGTTCGTTCAGGTCGAGGCCGGCTAAGTGCATTCAGTTGAACACTATACCACTTGTTTTCTCGGAAACAATGATACCCCATTTTACTGTAATATTCTTGGTAATAGTCTAGCGTTACTCTATATGCCTTTTTACAGGAAAGTTCTTTTACTGCATCGATATCTCGGGCTCGTTGCGGAGCTTCTCAATATGCCTCATTGGGCGGGGTTCAAATGTGTTTTCCCACGGATGACTGTAAAGTCTCGAAAGTCTCGAGCTCGTTTCCCCATCTCGTTTCTTTCCTATGCACCTTTCCAGACCATGTGGATCACTTCAGGGAGGACAGCACAGTCAGAGCTTATATTATCCGAGGCAACTCAATGTACTACTACGAATAGCGAGCAGTATTCCCCGACTTCCAGCCCACTGAACCATGGATGCCTGCGGCGACCAACACCATTCAATCTCGCACTGGGGTTACCGTCCGAAGACTGGACAGTTCCGAATAACCCGACATCGAAGTCGATGGCGCGACATGGCACGAGTTTATCAGATTCGTCTGCCCCGCGCTCGCATCGCTCATGAGTCCGTCGAGGAGCATGCAGATTTCGCATTTACCTCGTTCATCAAGTCCCGCGAATACGAAGGTCACCATTGGACCTATGGTCTCCAGAATTGCATGCACAGTCAGGTCGGTCGGAGTACAACCCACCCGAGGCGAATCAGGTGCCGTCTCCGCTCTCCGCACAGAAGAGTTGGCTCCAGAGGTCAATCCAATCTTTGGTTCGCTTCCAGTAGCTTCTCGATACTTAATAGCTTGCAGGCCCGCTTTTTTCTGAGCTTCGTCAACACATGGCGGCGGCTGTATGCGTTGCACTCCTCCTGACTTGCTCCCTGGTTGGTTGTGAATCGTATATGAAACAAGATGACCTGCGGCTCTGGTTTGCGAACTGTACTACTCCCTCATTTATCCGGACATGTGGACATGCGTCGAGAATTACGAGTTTAATTACTGGTACTGTCAGCAAACAATCTGAGGAAGAGCGTTGATTTGTTGGGCTTCCCATGTGCTCGCCCCTAACCACCAGGCGCAAATGCGAATTGGCTCAGACTTCCATTTCGACAACGTCGTTGCTTAGGCTCATACTGTTCAAGGTCATATCACGAAGGAATCCAAAAGCAAACCTCGGTGAGCGGTTACGAATTCGTTTCATCTGAATTGGTCTACCCCCGATCGAAAAATAGCAACACAATGTGTATCATAAGGTGTGGCATGAAACTATTGAAACATATGCCGCGGCTGCGCCGCATGGGACACGGGGGGGCTGGCTCGTCAGCCACGGATTCTGGAAGCAATCTGGGGGCGCTGTTTAAAGTCGACTGGCAGCGGCCAGCCTAAGTCTATTCACCCTCGTTTTCTTTATAGTCATCAACTCATAGCAGCAATTTCGACGCGATGGCTCTCTCTCTTGTTTCAATCCTCTCGGTCGTCGCCCTCGCGTACGCCTGGCCCCATGCAGCGCGCTCTGCGTTCGAGAAAAAAGGTAGGCGAGATCCGCGTAGGCAGAGAGGAGGCTGACAACCTGCCTCCCAGCTGTGATTGCCCAGATGTTCGAATGGAACTGGGACAGCGTCGCGGCGGAGTGTACTAGTTTCCTTGGCCCCGCCGGTTATGGATTCGTTCAAGGCGAGCATTCGAGGCTTACTACGTGTGGAGTGCTGACCGTCCCTCAGTGAGCCCTGCGCAGGAGCACGTCCAGGGACCCGAATGGTGGACAGATTACCAGCCTGTCTCGTACATCCTCACATCCAAGCGTGGCACCCGGGAGCAGTACGAGAACATGATTCACACTTGCCACGCAGCCGGCGTCGGGGTCATCGCTGGTTTGTCGATATCTAAAGGGCTAGCCTTGTTACGACCCGCTGATATGTTCCCCAGATACTATATGGAACCACATGACCGCGCAGGATTCTGGGAAAGGTGTTGCGGGAAGCGGTACGTGGGCCGCCTTGTTGTGCGATGATCGTCCTTCGTTGGGTTCTCACTGCGCCCGTTTGCGACCCCCAGACTTCACCCATTACGACTATCCCGGCATATACAAGGACCAAGATTTTCACCATTGCGGCCTCGAGCCCAACGACACTATCGTCGACTTTGACAACAAAATCGAGGTATGGACGTGCGAACTCGGTGGACTTGCAGAGTGAGCGTTTGAGGTTCCGGGCCCACCTCTTGTGACCACGCTGACGTGTCGGCATGCATCAGCTTGGCAACGGAGACTGACTACGTTCGCGGGCGGCTTGCGGAGTACACGAACGATCTTATCTCTCTGGAAGTCGATGGTCTGCGGTTGGATGCAGCCAAGCGTGCGCACCGGATCTTCTCGCGTTCTGGGGCGTTTTAAGCTGGCGCAATACACCTGTAGACATGGACCCTGATGATATCGCCGATATCTTGTCAAGATTGACGAGCCAGCCTTACGTCACACAGGAGGTGAGATTCAGCTTACAGGATGGCGATCCATGATTATCGGGCTCATGAAAATAGGTTATTTGGGGTGATGGGCAACCTGTCACGCCGGATTTGTACACAGGAAACGGCGACGTGCAAGAGTAGGACTATCCAAATTTGCTCTCATCTCCCGACTCATCACCTCCTTGCTCGGTAGGTTCCGCTATACCTCTGCGTTGAGGGACGCATTTCTCGGCCTCGATGGCGGGATCTCCTCGTTGGAGAACCTTGACAGCCGAGGCTGGGTGGCAGGGTCCAGTGCGAATGCGTTTGTCAGCAACCACGATACCGAGCGGGTACGACCAACCAATCTGATCTGTCGTGCCTCGCCTTCTGCAGTGTTGACACTGCGCGTAGAACAAGGGATCACTGAACGTGTACTCACCTTCGAACGCATACACGTTGGCCTCCGTCTTCTCCCTGTATGGTCCCTCGTCCTTATCTGCCCAAAAATTGCTCCTGACGTAATTCACTCGCGTACAGCGCGCATCCTTACGGCAGGGTTTCGGTGCTCTCGAGCTACGGCAACTTCTTCAACACGGATACTGGAGCTCCCAACTCGGGTACGGTCCCTATTTTCTCTGATAATCGAAATCACACAACCTTTGGATTCTCCTCTCCAGGTGCGGGAAGCTGCAACGGCTCTCCTATTGCGGACGGGTGGTGAGCGCGAGTCGCAGTCATCGTCGTCACGCCTAACAACTTGAACCCTCGTCCATTGCAGGCTCTGCCAACACCGCTGGCTACCTCTTGCCGGCATGGTCGGATTCCGGAATCAAGTTGGCAGAGCGCCAGTCACGGGATGGGTCTCCCCGTCGTCCCAGCAAATCGCCTTTGCACGCGGTATGGACCTCTCAACCTTGGCCCCCTGGTAACTCACGCGCGCGTGGAAAACACAGGCTCGGATGGCTTCGTCGCGATCAACAACGCGGACAGCGCGTGGAGCACGACGTTCATGACGGGCCTTCCCGGCGGGTCGTACTGCAATGTCATCGACGGCTCGTCGTCCCCCGAAGGCACATGCACCGGGACCGCGTACGTTCCTCCCGCCGATTCGCAGAACGACCAACTTTTAATTTCGCCGCAGTTTTACTATTGGCCCTGATGGCACCATGACCGTCACCGTCGGCGCGCACCAGGCGATCGCGGTGCACACGGGTGCGTTGGGTTACGGGACGAGCGGGCCGAAGATGATGGAGCTCGAGCTGGTGCCGGTGTTGTTCAACGTGAACGCGACGACCACTTTTGGAGAGGTAGGCCTCCCCCCTGTTTCGTCTCTGATCGAGATCTGATCACTGACATTATTGCGACAGAACATTTTCGTCGTGGGTAACGTGCCGGGACTCGGAAACTTGGATCCGACCAACGCCGTACGTGTTCGGTTGAATAAGGGCCGATTCCGGTGGCTGACGACGCCCTGCATGCGCAGATACCGCTTGATCCGACTAACCACCCTCTGTGGGCCGCGACAGCGTACCTTCCTCCAAACACCGCATTCCAGTATTCGTTCATACGCAAAGAGCCGAACGGCACCGTAAGTTATTTCGCCTCTGCTCGTGCGCATGCACCTGTAACCGAGCGCTGATATGATGGAATGGATGGGGCACGGACAGGTGATCTCAGAGTCGGCTCCGGCTAGGGAGGACATAACCCCAGCGTCGGGTATACTTTCGATCGTGACTAGCTGGCGGTGATCACGAATGGTGTCGTATCATGCTTCTACGCATGGCATTTCAGTTTCCTGTCTCTTATTTATTGATTATTTTGTGATGCCCATAAATTAAAGAGTTTATTTCTCGTTGAGGTTGGGCGGATGCAGCGAATATGCAAGCACTGGGAAGTTATGTTAAGTTGGTTTTGGGACGCCGTCGATGTTCCTAATATCACATCAGCTAAGCACTAAAGCACTGATGAAGTGTTCTTTGGCGAGGAGATGACGATTGATGTAGTCTACACAGATCTTGTTTTTGTTTGGACGACATGATGGCATTCGATTACTTGTATTCTAATAAGTCGTCAATACGAATATTTTTCCTATCTCTTAAGTGTTACAGGGCGATTAGAGTGCTGGCGCATAGTGGTGAATCGCTCAACGGTTGTCACTGACTAGTCCTCTAAGTATAGCGAGTGCAGGCATGGCAACACCTCGGCAACCATCGCCTCCGTGATGTCTTCGAGCGCAAGAGAGACATGTCCCGCCAACCGCGCCGACATACACGCAGCGTCTCCACAGCGATGAATGGGCGGAAGAGTTCTCCCCATTCGTGATGGTCCATATCGTCTTGCCATCCGCGTTGTAAAGCGACCTCATCGATGGAGAGTTGGCGCACGCTGGAGAGCATGGTGGAGCATTGTATGATAAGCTGGGTATCGCTTGCCAATCTAACCCCTGGCATGAGATCTGAAAGAGAAGGCAACTTTTACGGGGCTGTTCTCGACGACAATTATGGCGGACGTTGACACTGTTACCACCAAAACCTACGTCCGCGCTCTTGAAGAAGGCTGCCTGGAGATTTCCCGCACGACTGACGAACTCGGAAAGTTGGGGAATTTCAAAGACCAGTTGATTGAAATACCTTATTTCGAAGGAAGTGAGCTCGGGGCGTCTATTCAGGTCACGAGCGCCCTCCAAATACTGCAAAATTCGAAGGTGAGCAGCAAGGACAGCTCGCGTTTGGGGAGCGGGGCGTCTTTGATCAGGGAGAGAGGTCGGCGATTGGAATCGAATGGAAAGGGCTTTGAGCCTAGTCGGTGCGGCTAGGCTGGTGACTATTGCCTCCGGTGAAATATAACCAGTCTGGGATATCTTGTCGAGTCTGAGAGTGACAAGGTCGTTGGGCGTGTTGGCAGTGCTGGAAATGGAATGCTGACTAAGCAGATATCTCCCGTGAGGTGGTGCAGATCCCCCCGAGAATGAACAGGAAGGACAGGCATATCCCCGTCTTTCTGATTCGACGAAAGCCGAAGGCGTGTCAGCTCCGTAAATGGCTCTTGCATCACGGTGGCCATCTTTCCTAATAGCGAGCTCGTGACGACAATCTCGATGCGGCGTAGACGACTGGGGTGCTCGAAATGTCTTCGTCTTCGTCGTTTGGAGCAGCGCCGTAGTAAGAATAGATGAAATAGTCAACGATGATAGGATAGGTCGGCCAGTAGCCCAGATTCTTCCTGACAGGCGTTCCGTGTGCGCAGAGAAGTTCGAGATTGAGACGGCGTGGTGGCGCAAATATGATACGTCGCCATCGTCGCCATCGTGCCCCAGTTTGTTCCGGCCTCATACAGGGAGAATCAACAGCGCATAGAAATCCATTCGAGAAGCGAAAATATTTCTAGAGGGCACTAATCCGGAAGAGCGCCGATTGTTACAGCGATGGTCGTGCCATACCAGTCAGTGGTCGTCGCAGGCGCCATAGAGAACTTGGAGACGTACCTCGGACCCGTATTCTCCTTGATTTCTTGGGGTGATTTCCAGCAACATTTGAGCTGCTGTGGAGCCCGCGTGTCCGAGTCGAAGTGCCGTGAAAGGGTGAATAAAAATAGCAGGATTACACGGCGGGGCTTGGGTCGAGTTGAGTACTGAGTACCGAGGAACTAGCGGCAAGTCCTTGGTCAATCAGTCGAGTGATGCGAAAAAAGGAGACCATATACACACCATTGAGAGCCCATTGATGGAAAAAGAGGGGATACCCCGACAATTTGAGAAGTTGCTCTTATGCATACACGAGTATCCCTTGCGTTTCCTTTTCGCGATGTACACAGCACCACACCATGCTGCGCTTGCCGACTGCTGCCCAAGGTTTGTTAGCAACCACGATCTCCTCCCATCGGGCTCACGTACAGTACTGTAAAGCGCCAACGTGCCAACCCTCACGGCAGGTGTTCCGTCCTCTCGAGCTGTTGTTATTGTAAGTTATCTTCCACGACACGAATGAACTCCCAAAAGGGTACGACCCACGCTATTCTGATAAATTGAACCTTTTTTTTCAAGTTCTTACCAGGCACGGGGACCTGTGTGGTGAGGTGGGAAAAGACGGGCGGTAACTTGGGCGGTAAGCGCGAGTCCTAGCCATTCGTGAGATGCAAAGCCACGGGCCTGAATCGTCGTCCTTTGCAGGTACTGCCAACTCCGCTGGCTTGGCTATATGCACCTCTCAACCTCGCCTCCCCTTCTCATGGCAACCCGTAGCGTGACGCGTTTGGGGACATGGCTTCGTCGCGATTAACAACGCAGGGCGAGTGGTGCACGACCGACGGTCACGATGGGCTTTCCCCGCGGGTCGTCTGTACTGTACTGCAACGGCGGCTCGTTGTCTATGAGGGCACGTGCACCGTCGGGACCGCATTCGGCTCCACTCTTCTGCCGGGGTTGCAGATTAGTCATTCATTGCAGCTTTGCGACTGGTTCTGACGATATAGCCTGGCCGTTACCCGTCAGCGCGCACCAGGCGATCGCGGGATACATTAGCGCGTTGGGCAGCGAGCCGAAGCACGTTGCCAGTGTGTCGTTCATCAACTCGAGCGCGACGGCCACTTTTGGACAGGTAGCCTCGCTGATCGATGACTGTCAATGTCCCAAAACAGAACCTTTTGTTTTTTTTTCGTCGTGGACAGCGTGTCGTAGCTTGGCAACGGGAACCTCGTCCGACGCGATATGTCTTTCTTCCCTCCAAGGCATGGGGACCCGTTCCGGTCGCTGACGACGCTACGCACGCGGAGATACCGCTCGATCTGACGAACTGCCCCGTGTGGGCCCCAACGGCGTACAGTACCTTCCCCCAGTATTCGTTCGTCCGCAAAGCGTCGAACGGCACCGTGTCATTTCGCCTCTGCGCGCGTACGCGTGACATGATGAATTATGTGTTCTATTATAGTTGCCTTCGGCTAGGGAAGACACAACCCCGGCGTCGGGAATACTTGTCGATCGTGACTAAGTTAGTTCATGAATGATGCCACATCGGCGACGAACTGGCCCCCGCTTTGCTCACATGCATTTCTGCGCTTGTTTTTCCTTTACCCATAAATCACAGTAAAGCGCTTGGTTGTTGTTGGGGGCTGGGGAGGTGGGCGTTCGCAACTTGATGCGCTTTGATGGATTAATCTTAAGATGCCGTGATGTTCAATGCTGATAACAGGTTACGTAGCCGAGTTTGACGGTGATAATGTCGTAGGCTGTCATAACTGTATGAAAAAGCTTTTTTATGACAGTTGGGCAGTGATCAATCATAACCAGGTGTATCGAAGCTATCATAAGAGCGTGTTCGTACACGAGCAATAGAGCGACTGTACATATGAAGAGATGCATGTGCGTGGTTCACTACAGTAATATCTATGCTCGTGGACTCTGGCTGACGCTCATGGTACCTATATGTATATATGAAGCGGATGTAGTGCGATTGTGCGCTTTGGCGAACCGACTCGGATGGAGAAGAGAAGCGGATCTAGACAGGGAGCCCGCGGGGCAAAGCGCACAGATAATTGGTTGCCAGAACGACGACGCTTTATTGACGCCCGTGTGAAGGGTGCGCAAACTCAACATTTCTCTAATTTCACATACCCTTCACCGAACCTGGGAATGTCTTGGTCAAAGGTGGGGACCCAGAAGATCGTCAATCCGGCGGGAGGAAGGGCTGCTCGATCGTCAAGACGTGGACGGAATCAGAATCGAAGGACCAAGATCGGCGTGAATGCGTGACCAGCAGCCACTGGCATGGCCACCCATCTCCGTAGAACCTCGGAAATTAAAATTTATCTTCTATTGCAAATCACCATCCTACACACGGCTTCAAAATGCTCATTCGCACTCCACTTGGACGGTCTTGCTTCTGGCCTGTCTGCTCCCTTTCCCCCCCTACGACTCCCTCTTCCTCCTCCTTGCATCATGCCGTCCTTCATGCGTAGGTTCAAGCAGTCCCAAAATCTCGACATCAAAGACACGCCCAGTCTCGTGCATTCACCATCTACGATCTCGTCAACATCTCAATCCTCGATCTCGATATCCTTGCGCCGGCGGATGACAACCTTTACTTCCAAGTTACATTTTCGCAGGGGTCGAGGACGCCCCTCCTCCAAGGCTATTTCCCACATCTCCAGTGTCCCATGGGACCGCTCTCCTAGCCGCTCGCCATCGCCTGCATCTTCAGATATCCGTCCTCCCAGCGGCCTCGGGCGACGTGCTAGCATTATCTCCGAGCTGGACGTGGCCTGCACTGATTCGCCTGTCTCACCTACCTTCCCGCGCATGTCCGGGATGTTCCCAAGCGTACCAACATACACCGTCTCACCCAGCGCACGGTCCTCCTTCCAGACGCACCCCACCCGCGCCCGCACACTCAGCTCACCCGCATTCCTACACTCCCCGACCGAGTCCACGCAGACACCTCCACTGCCACATCCGCCCCAGCGCATCATAGTGACTTCCCCACAGGTATTCGAGCCGCGCACGCCACGGCTCGCCCGACAGAAGGCGCGCCAGAGCCCTCCGATCCCGCTCTCATTCGTCTTGGCGCACGTCCCGCGCTCGCGGCTGCCCGTCCTTGCCCGCGTCTCGAAGCGCTTCAGCGCCGCCGCGCAGCTGGCGCTCTACCGCACGCTCGAGCTGTCCGCAGACGACGCGGACGCCTGCGTCGCGCGGCTAGCAGGCGCACCACATCTCGCGGCGCTCGTGACGACGCTGACGCTGCGCGCCTACCCGCCTGCGCACGGCCCGTCCTTCGTACTCGCGCTGGCGTTGGCGCTCCGCTCCATGCGCGCGCTCTCGGCGCTGACGCTACCAGCCTTCGACGCGGAGTTGCTCTCCGCGGCGCCGGGTACGCTCACGCATCTGACGCTGCTCGCAGACACGCTGCCCTACGCGTTCTTCGACGGTTTTCTTGCCGCGCCCGCCCGTGCGCGTCTCACCCACCTTGCTCTACCCCACTTCGTCGGCGTGCCTCCCGCAGCGCAGGACGTCCCATCAGCCGCCGTGCCACGCCTTGCCGTGCTCGATAGCAGTCCTGGCCTCGCAGCCGCGCTCGCTCCTGGCCGTCCGCTCCGCCGCGTAACGCTACACATTGCGAGCACGCTATACGACGGCCTTCGCCCCGCGGCCCTGTTTGGCGCGCTCGGCGGCGCGCTGAAAGAGCTCGGACTCGTACTCGCGCCCGACGTGGACGTGCGTACGCGTGGGCGGTTATTGGGCGCGCTGGGAAATACGGGCGCGGGACTGGAGGTACTCGAGCTGAGTCTCGACGGCACTTCAGATGAGGTACGCGTCGGCTGCCCCCTCTCGGCTCTTTCTCTGACTGATTAGTACTAGGTCTCGCTTCAAGCGCTGTACAAGCAAGTCGGTTCCCTATTACCGAACGTGCAGGCGCTTCGTACGCTCCGCCTGCGGACTTCTTTGCCGACCGAGGCTGCGAAGGCGGAAGAAGGTGCATCACGTCTCGCGCTATGGACACGACCTCCAGTAGGATCGGGATTACGCTGCGTCGTGTTTCCTTCGGGGGCTCATTGGGAACTCGAGCGAGGGGAGTGGGTACGCGTGAACTGAACTCATGTATACTCGGTTTTCTTCTCTTTTGGATGTTTTCTTTGCGCACATATTTCTCTCATTCGATCGCCACACTCATTACGACTTTACCTTTTTTCTATGGTGAAAAGGGTTCGGGTCCCCATCCAGACGGCCACACGCTCCTTTTTGTTGATCCTGCACGATCGCTACCCGATATCCACCCATTATAGCTGTCTATAGTTCCGTAGTAAAGCTCATATTCATCACGTTACTCCCACCGTGTATATAACACGACACGTACTAAGCAACTCATCAGCTTGTCTAAACTGTTCCAGATCGCGCGCTTCGCTCCTCTTGAGAAGAGCTGCACTACTTATTGGCCAAGTACAATACAATCGAATTCACGACGAATTTGCAGCGCGCTTGTATCAGAAAAAATGCACATTTACACACATCGGTATTTCCGGTGGAAGATAAGTATATTACATTGAGAGACGTTACTCTACTGCACCATAAGCTGATTTCAGCCAACCTAACCGAGTCGACCACCACCTTTCGGAAGTTCGATTAACTATAAACAGTGATAGCAAATACGCATTTCAGCCGATATAATGCGACCGTCTGCGCCCCCGCGCGGCTTGTACACCATGAGAAGGCGGAAGAGTACGGTACGCTGGTGCCAAAGGCGCTGATACCGGGGGACCGAGACCGTAACGTTGGGGTAGTGATGCGGAGGTGCTTCAGCCGGGCATGTGAGAGAGAAGGCACGGGAAGGCACGTACCGATCTTGTTGAGTACGAACACCCAGGACCGCTTGCCGTCTGCCTCGCGCCAGCGCACGTCCTCCTCGACCAGCCGGCCGGGGTACACAGCTGGATAGAGCGTGGGCTCAGACAACACCGTCACTCGCGTCCTACGGAGGAGAATGGGGGGGACGGATTAGGGTCTAGGTCGGCGAGCAAGACGGTACGCTCTTCCCCTGCGTCGTCGAGCCTGAGATCAAGCAGGCGGGCACCTGGACCCTTTTTCGAGTCCTGAGCCAGACCGACGTCCTGAGCGAAAATAATTGGATGCGTACTTCATCTGAGGGATAGGCTTGGTTTTTCGTTGGTGAGACGGTCATAAGGGTGGTTGAAGGGGATGTTGTCGAGCTGACTGTTTCTGAGGACTCGGAATTGGTGTAATCAAGAGGGATGAGAAAGGTTGGATTTTGGGAGAAATGCATGTTGAGAAAGTCACGTGGCGGGTTGCGCAATGCTGCTGTGCGTCTCACGACTGTGCTTGCGTCTTACCTTCATCCATCGCTCGTACATCCATCTGCTTCATCAAAGTTCTTCACACAGCACTCGAGTATAAACAACCAAATTCATCATATCTGGGAATGGAATCGAATTCACGATCTGTAACTGATATGGACGATCAACCTGAGTTAGTCGAACAGCTTCCTCTCGAGCATAGGCTGACCGATTCGGGAACAGAGTTATTCATTTGAAAGGTATACGGGACTTACCATTGTTTCTGAGAAGAATTAATATAGTTGCGTAGAAATATCTGTCGATTTTATCGAGACACGTCCTACATCCGATCTCGAGCTCGTGTTCAAGGACGATGCCGGCGCCACACGGAAGTCTAAGAAATTCAAGAACGGCGCCCTCATTCATTGGAACGTCAACATGTTCGTGTCATCAGCATCAGCTTGGTTTGCGCTCACCGTCGAATGCTAATTTATTCCGCGTAGCTATCTTAAGACCCACACCAGTGCTACGTTGATCATCCAGCGAGGGCTTTTCAAAAAAAAGGTTGCTGAGGTTTCCGTCGAGTTTAAGCCATACAAGTTCGGAGACGACAAGGTTGTCCGTCTGGAAGGTGGTGATGTCTTGTTCCCAGTACAGTCCACTTCTTGCTGAACGGCTTCACAGATAGCAACCATCGGGTTACCGTGACTTTTCTGTACAGGAAATCTAAATCCGTGAGTCTTTGGTTGTTCTCTGGTGCCAGAAAGCCGTCGAATTGCTCCTATAGCCGACAGACGTCACTCGCGTTCTTGGCTCTCAGACGACCTTCACAAACACCATCGCTCCAATGAATTCTCAGCAGCCGCTTCGTCGGATGCCAGAAGTCCAGTTTCGAGTGCTCATTATAGGAAGGGCGAACGCAGGCAAGACGTCGATCCTCAAGAGAATCTGCGAAACGACAGAGAGCCCCATCATTTACCGGAAAGGAGAAAAGGTACGTAGTCCAACTTTTTGTCTGCGAATCTGATCTCACTGCCGACCAGGTTACACTCGACCCGTCCATGGATGTAAGTGACAGTGGTACTTCTGTTCGGTTGCCTCTAAAATGTAGCCAGCGAGGGGAGCACAGGATCGACGACGAACTCGTGTTTTCCAATCATCGGGGCTATATTTTCCATGACTCTCGTGGGATCGAGTCAGGGAGCGCAGGGGAAGTCGACATTTTGCGCAAATTCATTCAAAGCAAGTGTGGAAACGGGCGACTGCGAGACAGACTACATGCTATATGGTTGGATTCCCGAGTGTTCGCGATTACGACAACTGACGGTCATATTTTGAGGTACTGCGTGCCAATGGACAACCAGCGACCACAGCTCGATCTTAAATTTTTCAATGACATCTGTCCTGAACGGAATGGTGCGTCATTACGGAGATTCGTGACTGTATTTAACAAAGAATGTTCAGTCCCTGTGATTGCTGTGTTTACAAAGTATGATCAATTCCTGCGAAATGTCCAAATCCATGTGGAGGATTTCGGAAGCCCAGATGACGATGTACTTGATGTGGCGGAGAAACGATTTCAAGAACACTACGTAAGCCCTCTTGGTAATCATGTCAGATTCGTGCGATTAGAACGTAAGTTGAGAGGCAAATATCAGAGTTGGGTGCTAATGTTTTTCGGCAGATATGCACAAGCAAAGTCTGGGCTGCGATAAGCTTATTGAGACGACGGCTGCAGCTTTGAATGACGACAGGGTCGGATTAATGCTGTTGGTTGTGCAGAGGGGAAATTTAGAATTGAGTGTTAAAAGAGCGTTGAAGCGGTGAGTGCGCCAATTGAAGGGGCGAAGTGCGCGACGATGACAACATGCATTGCAGTGTCCGTTCCCGGACTGGCATGGACGCCAAAGATATTGTCCGGGAATGTCTTTTCCCGTTTCCGTACATCTGGGTAATTTAATAAAGTCTTAAATTGTGACGCATGGCTCATGATGGTTGATGCCGCCTAACTCGTAGTTCGTGAGTGTCAGCTCTTACTCGCGGTTTCGAGATCGGCTGACCTGACCATGCACCATGGTGCTCTGCGATCCAGTTTGTGAGCAGCTATCGTCCCGCTACGTTTAAATCTTACTGACAACACCTGTCCTTGGCTCTCCAGTCCGTGAGTAGCTGCCATGGCTCGCTGTGTTGGAAGCCTGCTGACGACGCCTGTCCTCGGCTCTCCAGAGAGTGAGTGGCTGCCGTGGCTCGGTGTGTTTGAAGCCTGCTGACGACGCCTGTCCTCGGCTCTCCAGGAGGTGAGTGGCTGCCGTGGCTCGCTGTGTTTGAAGCCTGCTGACGACGCCTGTCCTCGGCTCTCCAGGACGTGAGTGGCTGCCGTGGCTCGCTGTGTTTGAAGCCTGCTGACGATGCCTGTCCTCGGCTCTCCAGAAAGTGAGTGGCTGCCGTGGTTCGGTGTGTTTGAAGCCTGCTGACGACGCCTGTCCTCGGCTCTCCAGTTGGTGAGTGGCTGCCGTGGCTCGGTGTGTTTGAAGCCTGCTGACGACGCCTGTCCTCGGCTCTCCAGTTTGTGAGTGGCTGCCGTGGCTCGGTGTGTTTGAAGCCTGCTGACGACGCCTGTCCTCGGCTCTCCAGTCCGTGAGTGGCTGCCGTGGCTCGGTGTGTTTGAAGCCTGCTGACGACGCTTGTCCTCGGCTCTCCAGTATGTGAGTGGCTGCCGTGGCTCGCTGTGTTTGAAGCCTGCTGACGACGCCTGTCCTCGGCTCTCCAGTCCGTGAGTGGCTGCCGTGGCTCGCTGTGTTTGAAGCCTGCTGACGACGCCTGTCCTCGGCTCTCCAGTTGGTGAGTGGCTGCCGTGGCTCGGTGTGTTTGAAGCCTGCTGACGACGCCTGTCCTCGGCTCTCCAGTTGGTGAGTGGCTGCCGTGGCTCGGTGTGTTTGAAGCCTGCTGACGACGCCTGTCCTCGGCTCTCCAGGGAGTGAGTGGCTGCCGTGGCTCGGTGTGTTTGAAGCCTGCTGACGACGCCTGTCCTCGGCTCTCCAGGAGGTGAGTGGCTGCCGTGGCTCGGTGTGTTTGAAGCCTGCTGACGACGCCTGTCCTCGGCTCTCCAGTTTGTGAGTGGCTGCCGTGGCTCGCTGTGTTTGAAGCCTGCTGACGACGCCTGTCCTCGGCTCTCCAGGAGGTGAGTGGCTGCCGTGGCTCGCTGTGTTTGAAGCCTGCTGACGACGCCTGTCCTCGGCTCTCCAGTCCGTGAGTGGCTGCCGTGGCTCGGTGTGTTTGAAGCCTGCTGACGACGCCTGTCCTCGGCTCTCCAGTATGTGAGTGGCTGCCGTGGCTCGCTGTGTTTGAAGCCTGCTGACGACGCCTGTCCTCGGCTCTCCAGTCCGTGAGTGGCTGCCGTGGCTCGCTGTGTTTGAAGCGTGCTGACGACGCCTGTCATCGGCTCTCCAGGAGGTGAGTGGCTGCCGTGGCTCGCTGTGTTTGAAGCCTGCTGACGACGCCTGTCCTCGGCTCTCCAGTATGTGAGTGGCTGCCGTGGCTCGCTGTGTTTGAAGCCTGCTGACGACGCCTGTCCTCGGCTCTCCAGGGAGTGAGTGGCTGCCGTGGCTCGGTGTGTTTGAAGCCTGCTGACGACGCCTGTCCTCGGCTCTCCAGTATGTGAGTGGCTGCCGTGGCTCGGTGTGTTTGAAGCCTGCTGACGACGCCTGTCCTCGGCTCTCCAGCAAGTGAGTGGCTGCCGTGGCTCGGTGTGTTTGAAGCCTGCTGACGACGCCTGTCCTCGGCTCTCCAGGAGGTGAGTAGCTGCCGTGGCTCGGTGTGTTTGAAGCCTGCTGACGACGCCTGTCCTCGGCTCTCCAGGAGGTGAGTGGCTGCCGTGGCTCGGTGTGTTTGAAGCCTGCTGACGACGCCTGTCCTCGGCTCTCCAGGAGGTGAGTGGCTGCCGTGGCTCGCTGTGTTTGAAGCCTGCTGACGACGCCTGTCCTCGGCTCTCCAGTTGGTGAGTGGCTGCCGTGGCTCGGTGTGTTTGAAGCCTGCTGACGACGCCTGTCCTCGGCTCTCCAGTTGGTGAGTGGCTGCCGTGGCTCGCTGTGTTTGAAGCCTGCTGACGACGCCTGTCCTCGGCTCTCCAGTCCGTGAGTGGCTGCCGTGGCTCGGTGTGTTTGAAGCCTGCTGACGACGCCTGTCCTCGGCTCTCCAGTTGGTGAGTGGCTGCCGTGGCTCTCTGTGTTTGAAGCCTGCTGACGACGCCTGTCCTCGGCTCTCCAGTATGTGAGTGGCTGCCGTGGCTCGCTGTGTTTGAAGCCTGCTGACGACGCCTGTCCTCGGCTCTCCAGTCCGTGAGTGGCTGCCGTGGCTCGGTGTGTTTGAAGCCTGCTGACGACGCCTGTCCTCGGCTCTCCAGTCCGTGAGTGGCTGCCGTGGCTCGCTGTGTTTGAAGCCTGCTGACGACGCCTGTCCTCGGCTCTCCAGAAAGTGAGTGGCTGCCGTGGCTCGGTGTGTTTGAAGCCTGCTGACGACGCCTGTCCTCGGCTCTCCAGTATGTGAGTGGCTGCCGTGGCTCGGTGTGTTTGAAGCCTGCTGACGACGCCTGTCCTCGGCTCTCCAGGGAGTGAGTGGCTGCTGTGGCTCGGTGTGTTTGAAGCCTGCTGACGACGCCTGTCCTCGGCTCTCCAGTCCGTGAGTGGCTGCCGTGGCTCGGTGTGTTTGAAGCCTGCTGACGACGCCTGTCCTCGGCTCTCCAGGACGTGAGTGGCTGCCGTGGCTCGGTGTGTTTGAAGCCTGCTGACGACGCCTGTCCTCGGCTCTCCAGGACGTGAGTGGCTGCCGTGGCTCGGTGTGTTTGAAGCCTGCTGACGACGCCTGTCCTCGGCTCTCCAGGAGGTGAGTGGCTGCCGTGGCTCGGTGTGTTTGAAGCCTGCTGACGACGCCTGTCCTCGGCTCTCCAGTTGGTGAGTGGCTGCCGTGGCTCGCTGTGTTTGAAGCCTACTGACGACGCCTGTCCTCGGCTCTCCAGTCCGTGAGTGGCTGCCGTGGCTCGCTGTGTTTGAAGCCTGCTGACGACGCCTGTCCTCGGCTCTCCAGTCCGTGAGTGGCTGCCGTGGCTCGCTGTGTTTGAAGCCTGCTGACGACGCCTGTCCTCGGCTCTCCAGTTCGTGAGTGGCTGCCGTGGTTCGGTGTGTTTGAAGCCTGCTGACGACGCCTGTCCTCGGCTCTCCAGTATGTGAGTGGCTGCCGTGGCTCGCTGTGTTTGAAGCCTGCTGACGACGCCTTCCTCGGCTCTCCAGCAAGTGAGTGGCTGCCGTGGCTCGGTGTGTTTGAAGCCTGCTGACGACGCCTGTCCTCGGCTCTCCAGTTGGTGAGTGGCTGCCGTGGCTCGCTGTGTTTGAAGCCTGCTGACGACGCCTGTCCTCGGCTCTCCAGTATGTGAGTGGCTGCCGTGGTTCGGTGTGTTTGAAGCCTGCTGACGACGCCTTCCTCGGCTCTCCAGCAAGTGAGTGGCTGCCATGGCTTGGTGTGTTTGAAGCCTGCTGACGACGCCTGTCCTCGGCTATCCAGTTCGTGAGTGGCTGCCGTGGCTCGGTGTGTTTGAAGCCTGCTGACGACGCCTGTCCTCGGCTCTCCAGGACGTGAGTGGCTGCCGTGGCTCGCTGTGTTTGAAGCCTGCTGACGACGCCTGTCCTCGGCTCTCCAGTATGTGAGTGGCTGCCGTGGCTCGGTGTGTTTGAAGCCTGCTGACGACGCCTGTCCTCGGCTCTCCAGAAAGTGAGTGGCTGCCGTGGCTCGCTGTGTTTGAAGCCTGCTGACGACGCCTGTCCTCGGCTCTCCAGTTGGTGAGTGGCTGCCGTGGCTCGGTGTGTTTGAAGCCTGCTGACGACGCCTGTCCTCGGCTCTCCAGTTGGTGAGTGGCTGCCGTGGCTCGCTGTGTTTGAAGCCTGCTGACGACGCCTGTCCTCGGCTCTCCAGAATGTGAGTGGCTGCCGTGGCTCGCTGTGTTTGAAGCCTGCTGACGACGCCTGTCCTCGGCTCTCCAGTCCGTGAGTGGCTGCCGTGGCTCGCTGTGTTTGAAGCCTGCTGACGACGCCTGTCCTCGGCTCTCCAGAGAGTGAGTGGCTGCCGTGGCTCGGTGTGTTTGAAGCCTGCTGACGACGCCTTCCTCGGCTCTCCAGCAAGTGAGTGGCTGCCGTGGCTCGCTGTGTTTGAAGCCTGCTAACGTCGTCTGTCTCGGGCCTTCAGCTTGTAAGTTGCTCTTTACCTTGCTGCGTCTTTTTTTCGTTGATCACACCTGTTACTCTCCATTGATGGTACTCATGCCTTCCCTACTAGCGCGTGCGTAGATACTCTCATTTCCAGCTTGTTAATGATTTGTTCACATTTGGTTTTTTAGTTTGTAAGTTCTCTCCCATACGCTTACTCAACCAAACGTCTCACTTCTTCATAAGGTAGACCAGATTATGTCGTTTCCAACCATTCAAAATGTGTTTGCTCGTATTATTGTCATTTGTCCCTTGCTAACCACATTTATCTCTTTAGCTCCCCCCCACCAGTCTAGGCGGTTATCATTTGAGCTTTGGTATTTCTCTTTACCGTTTTTAGGGTGTATTTGACGCTTGTTGAAGCTGTTATCCTCATCTTGAAGCATGCCACCTTCTTACGTCTCTCAGACATGTCTGCGGAATCAGCCTTAACCCACGCGGAGGCTGACTATCGCGAGGGAAATATTGACTCGAAGATCCGACAACACCTTATTGCACCTTCTCAAGAGCACTCTGACGAGTCGTTTGCGAGCTTTATAATGGCTATTGATCTGGTACGTTTGTTCTTGCATCTGTTAAGAACATATCTCGTCAAGCTTTTAGTTCCGTCTCAGTCTTCGGTCGAAATCACATTTACATAGAAAAGATCGTTGGTTTACACTGTTATGGGAATCAATATTCCCGTGCAAGTTTATTTTATTAGTGCAGTTAACAAGGAAGGATAGGTGCATCTAATGCCGAATGGTCCAGGAGTCGTACTAGTTGAGCCATGTATGATTCATACGATCGAACATGATGTCCTAGACCATCTCCATGCCCATTCAACTGCTCGCGCTGCATCTGTCGCTCTCCCAGCGGCCTCTGGCAGAGGTCGCGGCGGTCGTAGAAGTAAACAAATACAGAACACATAGTGGCGGCGGGGAGTACGTCGCCAGCCGGACCCATGTGGAAGTGGTTCAGCCTGGCGACCTTTTGGGGTCGGAGCCATGGAGCTGCTCGATACGCACCTCGTCGGATTGTGCGATCTCCCTGAGGCTCTGTTTTCGAAAAGTCCAGTCAGACGAGTGGGGCGGGAGAAGAGACAGCAGAAGGTGCAGATAGACGTATGCCTAAAGGCACACGCAGTGTTTCAAAGTTGATCTTGTCCATGAGCGTGAGCGCCATTCTCGGATCAGCTTGGGTCGGCGGTGCTATGAAGACCTGGCCCGCCCCCGTCTGCTCTTCGCAAGCGTGCGAGGGCTGTAGGGATATGGTTTCGTCATTTGTTTTGGGGCTTCTTACGACCGGACCATGATGACAGTGAAGAAAGCACGCTCTCACATGATGCTTGGTGTCCAGGCTGGGAGTTGGAGTCGGACGGATTCAGATAAGAACTGGACACACGACGCAGCTCAACTTGAACTGAAGATACCCAATAATACAAGTGTGCGGGTTTCAAGTGTAGACCAGAGGGAGACTGATGGCATGGCCCAAGCCCCGCTTTGGCTGGCAGTGCCTTGGTATGCACACCCGAGTCAAGGCTTCTCGAGATGAGTTGCCACTCTAAAGTGCCTAATGTAGTATTTGCTTGCCTATTGGGAGTTCGTCCAAACAGCCAGGAACGCTCACGTGCTCCACGTTTCTCGACGTGTTCCACGATTACTTTCTCGCCGCAACTGTGCGTGCGCGTCTCACGCATCTCGCATTGCCCCATTTCGTCGGCGTGCCGCCCGCTGGCGCGCCTCCCCTGCCGTCCTCGACAGCACCCCCTGCCTCGCGGCTGTGCTTGCTCCCAGCCGTCCGCTGCACAGCGCTACGCTACGCGTCGCCAACATGGTGTGCGACGGCTTTCGCCCCGCGAGGCTGTTTTGCGCGCTTGGCGGAGCGCTGAAGGTGCTCGTACTTGTACTCGCGCCCGATATGGACGTCGCGCACGCGCGGGCGGTTGTTAGGCGCGCTAGGAAATACAGGCGGGGCTCGAGCTTCTCGAGCAGTCTCTTCAGATGAGGTACGTGATAGCTGCCCGCTAGTTCTGGCACTGAGTGGTCGGTACTGTACTCTAGGTCTCGCTGCAAGCGCTGTACAAGCAGGTCGGCTCGCTGTTTTCGAACGTGCAGGCTCTTCGCACACTCCGCCTGTAGCTCACGCTGGCGATCGAGGTTGCCAAGGTGGAAGAAGGCCCGTCAAGTCTCGTGCTGTGGAGGTAGGATCCTCTGAGATCGGCATCACGCTGCGTCGTGTTTCCTTCGGGGGCACACTGGAAACTCGAGCGGGAGGAATGAACCAAATTCATGTACGCTCTTTTTGTTCTTTTTTTTTTTTTTTGGATTTCTTCTTTGCGTGCATATCTCTCTCATTCAATCACCACACTCATTACGACTTAATATTTTCTTGAGGAGAAGGGTACGGGTCTCCCCATACCGTTGTCATTCACACTATCCCTTTGTGTTGATCCCTGCCCGATCGCTACTCGATATCCTCGCATTACAGCTGTCTATAGTTCCATCGTACATCGTGTCATTCCCACTGTATACATGACACACGACACGTACTCGGAAAATCATAAACCCGTCTAAACTTTCCTGAATCGTGTGATCTGTCCGAGTCGCCCAGCACAGTACGACAGAATGTTGCAACGAGTAGGTATCAAAGAACATACGCACATACACAAACTGGTGTTCCCGGTGATGGTGGGAGATGAACCACATCGAGACCTTACAAGTTCACAATCGTTCGGGACCAGCCGGAACAGTAACAGTGCATATGACATAGGCACGTACCGATCTTGTTGCATGATCACGAACTGAACCCTTGCCTTCCTCCGCCTCGCAGGACACCTCCCAGACCGGCTGGCCGCGGCACCCAACTAGGTCGTGCACGTCAAACACGAGCATTACGGCGGCAGGCTCGTCGGTTACCTTGAGCCGCGTGCGGGTGTGATGCTACAGCTGTTCCTTCATCTTGTTGTTTATGGCAGATGCCCTGCTCCGATATAGCGAATGGGACGTGGATAGCTACGTCAGCTACTCGCCATCGTTACGTCTTGGTGCAGTGAGTCATGGGGCTGAGACTGAGTGGAACGGATCAGTGGTCAGGCTGGTAAGAAAGTACTAGGTAAGTACTGATGGAAGGCGACGGACAGCAGACATATGGAGCGCTTGCGCTGCTTTGGTGGACCGCGAACTTTGAGATCGAGCGTACCTGAAATCTTTTTTGAGTTGCGAACCTCCGCGATGTTAGTCGCAATGTTACGCGCGACGAAAATCTGATGCGTACTCCATTTGAGGGCCAGGGCTTGGCTTTTTTCGAGTCCGTTGAGAGGGTTATAAGGTCGGTTGAGGATGGCGCTGCCGAATTCCCCATGATGAACGAGAGGCATATGAGAAGGGTTGGGGCGTCAGCGCTTCAGCCCCAGGATATTTGAGAGGAACGCCAGTGGTCACAGATCGAGCCAAACGACGTAGTCGACTACCACATGTCATTGGGTGTTGAGGCCTTTGAGGATGAGAGATACGAACTGGCGGTGTCAGGATGTCGTCATGAACGAAAGACTGGAAGAATAGATAACGGCTCTGCCTCGCTCACTCGTCAGCCTGGTCTTGGCTATGAGGCGGTGCAATGGGTCCATTCTAGAGCCTCTCACGGCCCTCTTGCATCTTCGGCTTCAGCTTCAACTACTTCAGGATCCGTAGCTTGTACATCTGCTTCATTTATCCAAAAACTTGGAGAAGGTAGGGGGATGGAGACAGACGACTACGCACCATTTTGATGAACACGAACACGAGCCGCTTTCCTCCGTCTCGCAACTGCGCATTTCCTCCTCGACCAGTTGGCGCGGCCCCAGTCAGGTCGTGCACATCAAGCACGAGCACAACGTCGGCCTCGTCGGTAACCTCGCACAGCTCGTGGATGTAGTCCCACCTCGACTGCTCTTTCATCTTGCTACTCCCAACAGAGACACAGCGAACAGGATGTTGTGCATGGCGGTGGTCGACGTTAGCCACGCGAGTGACGAAAGCGTGGGCTCAGGCGCCGTCATCGCATCTTTGTGTCGTGGGTCGCGCGGTGAAGGATGGGCGGATCGGATCGGTGCTGGCAAGGTTGGTGAAGTGTTGGTGAGTCAGATTGACGGGGATGGACGGCAGGCGTACGGAGTATCGGCGCTGCGGACTTTGTGGTGAGGCAGATGCGCTGCTACCGGACCTTTTTGAGTTCTGCGTCGACCTAATGTTATCCCCGTTGTCCTGAGCAACGAAAATTGCTCTACCTGAGGGGTAGGTTTGATCGCTTTTGTGAGGACTACAAGATTGAGAGGGAGGTGGTGCCGAGTTGACTGTTTCTCATGATGGATTAGCGTAATGTTGAGTTCCCAACGCGCGCGAGGCCGATGTGGCTCGCGTTGTCGATCATACCCGTTTCCGATTGCTCATTTCATTGATTGATTAGTCTATTGAACTACTTATTGGTCTCGGTCTACAGTATCACAGTATTACGATACCCATGTGAATACGGTACAGACGGCTGCCCGTCTTTCTTGACTCGTACTTATACCCGCGTAGTTTACCGTGTATACCTCAGTCATCGCTTCCACGCGATTCCTGAGGTAAGAACTGTCCTTGTCTTGTTTCCTTACAGTACGCTTACGCCTAGGCAGCTTTATTCGTGTGTCTAGGTAAATACATTACAGTCATCGCTTCCACGCGATTCCTGAGCTTTATTCGTGTGTCTAGTGTCTTTTCCCGTGCCTCTGCACCCCGTTCGCCTTCGCGCGTGAGCCACGTTTCCGTTGAGGACTCCATAACCTGCTTTACGTAAATGAGAGTTGTGAGAAGGGGTTGGAGAGTCGAACCGGCGGTAGTATTTGAGAGAAACACCAGTGACCGCAAGTCGGGCCAAAGACGTAGTGGAACACCTATGTCATCGGGAGAACAAAATACGTGAGTTGACGGTGCCAGGATGTCGTCATGGACGAGAAGCTGTAGAGGAACAGACAACAGCTCTGCCCCAGACTCGCCTGGAATGGGCGATGCTGCCAGTCTCTCACGGCCTCCTTCCGTCATCGTTGTAGGTCCGGCCAAACGTTCTATGCATTGATAGGTGATATGTCACCGATCTGAAGGAAGCCACAGGCCATCAGCAAGATCAAATCAGCTAGAAATGCCTAGTGTGACTAGTATGACTAGATAGACTAGTGCTAGTTACATTCTAGTCGTGCCAGCACCCCCAGTTTTATTGTTGGAATTCTAGACAACATCCTAGTTGATCTAGTCACACCAGCAGAATAGCCTAGTACTAGGTAGACCTAGTAACAGTGTTCAAATTTCTATTGATTTCTACTATTTTTTATGACTCTACTAGTAACACTACTAGCATTCAGATTTCTACCTCTACAAGATTTTCTAGCAGGGCCTGGTACATAAATAAAATATAGTAGGGTAAATAGTAAAGACATGTTTGTGTAGTATGTCAGCTGACATGGTCTTTGGTTCAAATCCTGTGCAGTGCTGTTTATAATGCACTGATCAGATGCAATAATTAATAATTAATAATAATAATAATAATAATAAATAAATAAATAAGATAGGTGACAAATGACAAATACATGTGATATTATGTCATCTGACAAGTACTACAAGTTAAATTATATATTTTGTCCTAGATCTAGTATGATCTAGGTTGCTAATCGGATGACTAGATCTAGGGACATTGTCATAGTGCTAGCCAGACCTTCCTGGCCCTAGTCAGAACTAGGGGACTAGTGGAACTAGATCTAGTTCTTCTAGTCACTTTTTGTCTTGCTGATGAGTCCGTAGGTGGGGCGAATAGAACGGAGAACACTGATTGCATCAGGAAAAACCACATCAGATAATCGAGCACAAAATAGTGTAATTGCGTACAATATAGTACAATTCAGCAAATTTTACCCAAAAAACCAGATAGTTTGGTTTGGCAATTTTAGTACGCCGATAAAAGGATGAGACTTAAAACGAGTTTGATAATTCCATTTATTTGTCTGATTATGCTCAAGTATGCCGTATTCCCATTTCTCAGATTGGGCATATTATAGACGTGCCCAAGTTCTCGATAATTGGTAACAACTATGCCGTATTCCCATTTCTCAGATTGGGCATATTATAGACGTGCCCAAGTTCTCAATAATTGGTAACAACTATGCCGTATTCCCATTTCTCAGATTAGGCATATTATAGACTTGTTGACTTTCTGCACACACATAAAATAAGGAATCACGAAAAGGGACACATGTTTTTATTGAATAACCAGAAGGGAAGATATTTTTCGAACTTTTTTTGGTAGATAACTAGATAACGCATTGTCTAACTGAATTTCTTACTCATCCATGCCTTCAAGGTCGAGTTGGGCGATGGCGTTGTCGGCAATGGTAGATATGTGTGGCAAACCCACAACACTGGCAGCACGTTCAATCAGAGTCAAAGATAAAGGGAAATACAATAATGAACTTACGACGCTTGGGTGAATAAATTAGCCATCAAACGGTGGTATTTTCCAATGCTTCCACTCCGAATGTGCGAAAGAAATTTCATATGGCTGAGGTACACGTCTTCGTAAAAGTCCGCGTTGAAATCCATCTTCCTGCGGATACCGGTGGTGAGGTCTTCGAGAGCTGCGTGGATCTATCAAGGGGTCAGTCTGAGAATAAATTGTGACCAAGTGAAAGACCACAGACCGCAGTGGCAACAAGTGCGAGCATTGCGGCTGGTATCTCCAGCTCAGTGGGGTGCGTGTCCGGGAGGCTGGACGTGAACTGCTTGCGATGTTTAGTGGCAAGTGAGCCTCCTTGGGTGTTCGAAAAATATGCATCGCAAAGTATGGCAATGACTGCCAGATGAGTGAACGGTTTCGAAGTCACAATCCCCATGGGGTCTTGACCCTACAGCGATGACACAATCAGTGAATCCCCGAGTCACTCAAGCGACGAGGCTGGTGGAACACTGACCTCCTTCGGATAGAGGTATTTTGAACCCCTAATAAGTCCCAGGACCTTGTTGACAGTATCTTGCCCTTCGTAGATTTGATAATATCCCTCCACTTTGCTTGCGGCAATCCGTTTCACATCACCACGGTAAGTTGAAATACGGCCATTGAGCTTTCGAAAATGTGGCACAAGTGTCAGTGATCTGGCCGCGGTAATGAGGCCACACATACCACAAGACCAACAACCCTTGCAAAGTTAGCGTCGTGGCCAAACCGCTTTGCGAATGAAATAAGGTGTAGTGACTTTGCCGAGCTCCAAAGAATATAACGGTTGTAGCCCGGGAGACTATCGACTGTGCGGTAGGCATTTTCGTGAATGGCATCACTTCTGACTTTGCAGAGGCTGAGCTTAATGATCGCTCTCAAGTCCGGTGGCTGGCTTCCAAGATTAATCAGGTGGCGGCCGGAGGCCGCTGGCACGTAGCATGCTGATGGCCATCTCTCGTTGACTTGATACTGATCGAGGGTGTGGACTTGCTCGGCCCTGTGGTGTTCACCGTTATCCTCTTCCTCGGACGTGAAAGGTGTGCCGGAGCCCTAGAAAAAGCTTGAGGAGAGATTAAATACATAGCAGTGATACACACCTGTTGGGTAGCGTCCGAGTCATGCTGGTCATGGTCTTCCCATTGTGGGACCTCCGCAAGTCGGTTGGCCGCTCGTTTGCCGATAGTGGTCGACTGAAGGTGTAGGTGTTCAGAGAAAGAAAAAAGTATAAAAGTTATATACCTTAGTCAGTGCAGCTTCTGCGGCTCCATCACAATCTTTCTTGGAGGTATCGTGGTCTTGATCGTGATCTTCATCACCAGAGGCGTTGCGGACTCCCTTGGTAGCGGCTTCCTTGAGGTGACGGTTACCACGCGCACTGTGGATAGTATATGGGTCAATATCAGTACTACCACCGGCAGTATCATCGGCATTGGCACTGGCACTAGTGCCCCACTGAGCACGCTTCAAGTTGAGCCATGCCAGTAGTAGGAGATTAGTATACACGAAGGGCCTGATAATTGATATGTACCTCTCTCTCAAACATTGCACGGACGACGCTTGGTTCAAGGTTGAAAAGGCCTTCTTCGTCTTTGTCAACCTCGTCTTCATCATCGGACTCAGGTTTGTTACGATTGTCTCCGCTGCTGTTATCGGTGTCGTCATGTGTTGCCGAATCAGCATCTTGGTCCGACTCCATATCAATTTGGACAGGAGGCCGGCGTGATATGACTGCAGTGAACTATCAGCGAAGTAGACTTCGACCAAGCATTAACTCGGGCGTACCTGGTGGACGATGAGGACCTTGAGTGGTCGCATGTGCACCAATTTTGGCCGTCTTGGGAAGCAGCTTCTCTTTACCAACATCTTCTACAGACCTTGCTCAGAAATATATATATATATACTGGAACAGACCTTACTGCGTGCTTTTTTAGAGGTGGCAGATGACGGGTCTGGCGAGCGATGGCGCTTTGGTTCACCGAACGCTGGGCCTGACACCTTACCATTAAGCCATACTGTACAAATATACCATTTGTACATTAGCCAGATGCGACAACAAGCACTGGCAATGCACCAGGATTTTTAGGGATCGACACGGGTCGGCAAAACCCGTACGGGTCACGGGTACGGGTACGACGGGTACAGGTCAGGGTCAGCAATTCTGAACCCGTGCCAAACCCGTACCCGTGTCACGGGTACTCACGGGTAATGACTTCCACTATCATGTCCATTGTCAATACAGTTATACTTTTCAAGTCTCGACTGCGACGATGCCAGTGTTCAGGCTGCATCAGGTCATCCCCACGCGGCTACCATATCGGACTTATTCCCAACATCCGCATCACCGTGACCATCGTTGGCAGTTCCGAGTCGTTGACCATCGACTTCTCCGAGTCTCACGCTCGTCCCATTCCATCTCATCTTTCCACCCCCACCTTCACACACACACTGTGACACACACCTTCGACATTCATTACCTCGCCCGCTCACCTTGATATCAAATTGGCGTCACGACTCATAAACGGCCCCTAGGGCACTTATAACCAGCCACGACCCATGCGTTCCCACGTCTCGTCCCGTCTCTATTCGGGGTGCCCGATCGACAGTGGCTTCTAGCAATATCGTTTTGTCCGGGTCGTCACCACGTCCCCCTCGTCTCACACTCCTCTAGCACTACAGGGGGCCCATCTGCGCCTCTGCCTCGCCTCCGCCTTATCATTTTTGGTCTTGGCCATCTCACGGTATGCTGCAGCTCTTGAAACGCTAAGTTTTTATTATTTATTCACGACGTTTTCTGACTTAATTATATTTATTGGCCTTAACATAGGACCCTGACCGCTCAACGGAAATGACTCGGAGGTGACCACGACCATGACGGTGGGGGCGACGTTGACCCACGACACGACCAGCACGGTGCCAACGATGCGCCAACGACAGGGCGACATGACAACGACAGGCGACAACAACCGCGACAACCACGACACGACAACCACAACAACCACAACAACGACAACCGCGACCACAGCCACAACCACGGCCACAAGCGACGACGACGACAGCCACAAGTCGGCATCCACGACCACCACGACCACCACGGTTCATGACCACCACGACAACGATGACGATGACGACAACTTCAATGATGGGCGATGACGACTACGACAGCAGCAACAACAGCGAGGTCATCTATACTGTACTACATGTAATATAGATGCTAGAAATATAGGGCCTATTGGCATGTGAGGCTCCCTGACACTGCTGGCCCGGTGTAACGCCGTCACTGGCGTTAGTCCGACTTGGACTTCGCAAGGGCGTAGAACGACTTAGCAGATATTGTGACTCGTATAGTCACGTGATGACAACACACGGTCCCATTAGACACGTGGTCACGAAGGGCACTAGGGCTTGATCCACTAGGCGTAAACGATAGAAGACGACTTCCTCTGCTAGAGGCAAGCGAACGACAAGTCCGAGAAGAAGGAGACACTCAAGAAGAGACAGGAACGTGGTGACGATTCAAGAAGACCAAGATGGCGGATCTTGGTCTTTGCGTGCTCCTACTTATACATGAAGGGGGTAGCTTTAAAGCTCCCCTGTGAACTCCGAGACGAGTCGCGTAAGTAGCTCGAACCCTACTACAACGATACTAGGAATGAGTCATGGTACACTAACATGTGATACCACGACCACTGACTGATGCGAGAAGTCCGTGACAGATTACTGCTTACGAGGGAGCCACGACCGTATTCATAAGTGTCCACGACGAGAATCGTTACATCACCCCCTTTTCAGCTGCGACGCCCACAGCGCCGAACCGGTCCGATTCCCCCCATCCACCCCTGCTGCTTCTCTCCGATGCGTTCCACAATGTCCGCCATCTTGAGGCGGAACTTGCTGCGGGCGAGTTCCCCTTTGATCTCGCCGAGTGCGAGGGCGAGGTGGTGGAGACGCTGCTCGACACGCTCAGCCTCTTGCGTATATGATCGGAATCTATGCAACTCAGCTTTGGCCGACACGTCCCGCAACTCGTTCACCGCCATGTCCACCCGATGCCGGTTGGCATGCCCCACCGCGAACATGACCAGGTCCTCCGGCGCGTAATGAGGCTTGCCGCGCTCGCGGACCATGGGTTCCGCGTACAGCAGCTTCGAGTAGACCTTGTCGCTGTCGTCGACAAGGGCGATGACACGGGGGTCGGCCGCCATCACCACCTGTACGTAGGTGGCTTGGCACGTGATCCCCTGCGCGTCGGTGATGAGATAGTGGACGAAGTCGTCCGCTTTGTTGACTTTGTAGCCCGTGGGGGGCTTGGCCGAGCTGCCGAGGTGGCGCTGCAGGCGGATGGTGGGGTGAAGCGGGGGTGCGTCGAGGCGGACATCTCCGCGGTAGATGGGGCGACCCAGCGAGTCGCATGCATAGGGGGTTTCGGTCGATGCGTCAGAGTCGCGGGCGGTGAGAAGGTCGGGATGCTCAGCTGGGTACCACTCCCTCAACTCGAGCTCTGGCTGCTCGTACACTGTGCCTGCAGCATCGCGGTAAACGCGGCTCGACGTTGCAGGATCCTCGTCCGCCTGATCACCGTCGTCAGCAGCTGCTCCCCCTTCCACTGTTGCGCGGTTAGCTTCCAATCCCGCGTACGCATCCACTCCTGCCAGCGCAGCGTCGCGGGCGTGGGTGTCTTCTTCTTCCGTCCGGTATTCGATTCGTACCGGGAGAGGTTGAGGTGAGGCATCCTCACTGTCTGGGAGAGCTGCACGAAGCCGATGCACTTCGGCCTCGGTGAGGGGCGCGGCGTTGAGACGCTGCCCTTCCTCGGACATGAGCCAGTAGGTGGCGGGATTGTTGGTGCCGTCGTGATAGGTGGCCGGGAGGATAGAGGCGAGAGCGTCGACGAGCTCTTGATGGGTGATCAGTCCCGTGTTTCGGGCAACCTCAGCGAGGACATTGGTGGCAGTGGGAAGAGACATGAGTAAGGAGGAGAGGAATCCAGTGTGAGGAGACGAAGGGGATGTTGTTCCTTGTCGAATCTGCGTCCCTTTTATGTGCTTCGTTGACTGAGTTCAACTCCACTCGAAGTCCGCTATCGCGTCATCTGCGAATACGTCGTCCTTGTTGACCCACTGATTGTCCGAGTCGGAGTAACCTTTCCATTGCACTAGGTATTGCAGGCGTCTCCTTTTGCTGAACCGCCGAACATCTAGAATCTTCTCGACTTCGTATTCTTCTTCTCCGTCGATAAGATCCGGTGGTGGGCGCTGGAAGTTTTCGCCGTGTATGGCCGTTTCTTTGTAGGGCGTGAGAAGATCAATGTGAAACACTGGATGAATGCTCCACTGCGTGGGAAGTTCTAGGTGATATGTGACAGGGGACATCACCTGAGAGATCTGAAAGGGGCCATGTCGCCGTGCTGCGAGTTTTGCCGTGGGTTGATTGGTGCGAAGATGACGCCCTTCTAACCAAACGTAATCCCCTTGTTCAAAACGGGGAGTGTCCTTGTGTTTGACCCACATCGCCTGGGCCTTCTTCATCAATTCCCGCGCTTCCATCCGTGCCTCTCGGAACTGTTCGAGTCTTTTGGTCACCTGTGGTATGGGCGACGGCTTATCCAACCAATCAGCGCGTGGGTCGTATCCCATGAGCAGCGAGAAGGGGGACTTCTTTGTTGACTCGTGGGGCCAGTTGTTGTGCGCGAATTCCGCTATAGGGAGTAGGGGCGCCCAGTTGTCTTGCCGCTCGTTGGCCCAGAAGCGCAGATACTGTTCTAGCCACTGATTGGTGCGCTCTGATTGTCCGTCGGTGCGTGGGTGATAAGTGGTTGAGATATTCTGCTGGATGCCCAAGATGCGGCACAGTTCGCGTGTGAACTTCGACGCGAACTGGGGGTCTCGGTCGCTGATAATTTTGGACGGTAGTCCGAACCTTCGGAATACATGAGTGACGTACAGGGCGGCCGTTCCCTCTGCGCTTATCTCTTCTCTGCAGGGGATGAATATGGATGCTTTCGAGCAGTCGTGGTCGGTGATGGTGAGGATGGAGTCTTGTCCCTCTGACTCGGGGAGTTTGGTGATGAAGTCAAGGGCGATGGTCTCGAACGGGTTGGCGTCGATGACGGGCGTGATGGGGACGAGGGGAGCGCGTATAGGGCGATTATTTACCTTGTGTCGTTGACAGTCCGCGCATCCCTTCACGTATTCGCGGACGTCGTTCTTCAACTCCGGCCACCAGTACCTTCGTTCCACTAACCGTGTGGTACGTGCAATTCCAGGATGTCCGTGCACAGGGGGGTTGTGATGAAGGGAGATGAGTGTTCGTTTGTCCGCTATTGTTCCCGTGATCACTCGTCGGCCCTGGCGATACCAGATACCGTCGATTTCTTTGAGTTGTTGTGGGTCTTTCCAGTAGCGGAGGAGATACTCATCCTGCGGTGGTTCTTCGGACGGTTCGATCTGCAGGGCACGCACAAGTATCCGTTCGGGGAGTACAATTACTCCTTCGTTGTCGTTTTCTCCTTGGTCGTAATCGGGTCTTCGGGACAGTGCATCTGCTCGTCCGTTGTTCTTCCCTGGTATGTGGTGAATCTCGAAGTCGTACTCCATGAGCTCGAGTACTTCCCTGGCTACTCGTCTGCTTATCTTTTGCAGACTTTTCCAGTATTGAAGGTTCATGTGGTCCGAGAAGATTTTGATCTTGTGTGGCGACCCTGCTAGGAAAGGCCTCCAGTGTCGCAGAGCTTTGACGATTGCCAGTAGTTCGAGGTCGTAGATGTCGTAGTTACGTTCTGCTTCGTTGAGGGTGGAGGAGTAGTATCCGATGGGGTGTCGTTTCCCATCCGCTTTCTTCTGCAGTAGTACTGCTCCCAGGGCAAATCCGGACGCGTCTACCTCGAGCTCGAATTGGTCTGTGAGCGTCGGATGTGCGAGTACCGGTTCTTCGGTGACTAAGGTTTTGAGCCTTTGGAAAGCGCGTTCCTCTTCTTCGGTCCATTTCCATTCGGCGTCCTTTCTCGTGAGTTTGTTGAGTGGTCGTGCGTGTGTGGCAAAGCCGCGAATGAAGAGCCGGTAAAAATTACAGAAGCCGAGGAAGGAGCGTACGTCACGGACCTTCGTAGGCTGGGGCCAGTCGCGAATGCCCGAAATTTTTACTGGGTCCATGCGTGTCACCCCCTTTTCAAGGATTACCCCCAGGTAATCCATTCGCGGTTGGTGGAAGAGGCATTTCTTGAGCTTGAAGTAGAGGTCGTGTGCGAGGGCGACAGCGAGTACATCCCGGACCGCGCGTATGTGGGCCTGTAAGTCGGCGGGATCGCGGGTAGCTATCCCGATGTCGTCCATGTAAACGCGTATGATGGTACCGAGGAGTTCGTGTTTGCGGATGGTTGGTCCGAAGATTTCGTTCATGAACGCCTGGAAGGTTGCCGGGGAGTTGGTGAGTCCGAAGTACATGACCCTGGGTTCATAGAGGCCGTATCGTGTTTTAAAAGCCGCTTTCGGTTCGTCTCCAGGTTTGATCCGTATATTGTTGTATCCCCAACAGACGTCCAGTTTGGTATAGGTATGCGCATGTCCTAGGTCCGTGATGAGTTCCGAGATAAGCGGTAAGGGGTATTGATTCCTAATGGTGCATGCGTTGATACGACGGTAGTCCTGTACGGGGCGTAGTTTTCCGTCCTTCTTTTTAATGAAGAAGAAGGGAGATGCGTACGGGGATTTCGACGGTCGGATATACCCCTTCTTCAGCTGTTCGTTGAGGAATTCTTTCAACTGGCCGTCTTCTTCCTGGGTCATAGGGTAGACTTTGCAGTTGATCATTGCCGGGGTGTTGGGCTTGAACTCGATGGCATGGTCCCACGGACGTGAGGGCAGGAAGCGGTGCGACGCTTCTTCGTTGAAGAGTTTGGCGAACTGTTGGTAGGGCGCCGGTAATTCCACCTCCTTGGTGTGTTGCCCCGCTTGGATTGCGAGCTCCGTCGCTGTTGTCCGCAACTGACACTGCTCTTCGAGTTCCAGGAGGATGTCGTTTTTGTCCTCTTCGGTGACCATTTGCCCGATTACTGTTTGTGTCGGAGTGGGATGTATCGAGCGAAGGACTATCGGCATTGCGGCTTCGTGGATGACGGCATGGGTCCAGCTTATCGTGGGCTCATACGTGGATAGCCAGGGATAGCCTAAGACCAGGTCCTCGTCGCCGATGTCCGTGACGAGGAATCGCATCACCTTGCGGATTCCTTTAGTCTGTACATCCAAATCTGTATAATGTGTGATAGACCCAGCTTGGTTTTCCGTTTTGTCGATATTATATATTTTCTTGGGGTGGTCTAGAGCCTGCAGCCCCAATCCCATTCGTTTAGCGAATGCAGGACGTATGAAGTTGTCGGTTGCCCCCGAGTCTACTAATCCTTTAACGTCGGCCATGGCGTAACTTGTGCGAATCGATACTGGAATTCGAAGCGAACGGTAGCGAGTCATGATTACAGAGTTACAATTAACCGCCCTCACCCAGGCCAATGGGTTCAGGCGTCCGGAAAACCCTCTTTTCCCCATAGGTCCTGAAGGACCATGTCTTTTACTTCGTCGCTTTCCCCCTTGATGTTGCTCAGCCAATTTTGGGCGCATTGCTGCGGGGTTGTCGCGGCTGCTCGTGCGGTTGTGGGCTCTTGTTCCTGGGTGTAGTAGTCCATCTCCGCGGCTCGACTGGTCGACGGGCGAGTCCATTGACCGCGTCTGGGCTGCCTCGGCTGCGTGCAGTCGCGTGAGAAGTGTCCTGTCTTGTTGCAGTTATAGCAGACGACTTCCCTCATGTCTCGGCGTTGTACACCTCTCCCTGTTCCTCCGCCTCGTGGGACGTATGTAGTGGGTGGTCAGTTGTAATCCCCTACTTCCGCGACGCGGACTCGGGTTCGATCCGCGGAAGTGTCCATTGCGTTTGGGTCGAAACACGGGTGACTGTTACGAGGTGGTGGTGGTGGCATCCATCCTGTTCTTGGGGCGGTCCATCTGGGTGCACCGGGCAACGGTGCCGGGGTGCGGGACGTTCGGTTGATATTGAGACGGGCCTTCATGTGAATGAACTGTTTCTGTCTTCGTAGTGCACTTGTTTTCCACTCCTCAAATGATCAAGGTTCGTCAAGCTCGTAGATCTTTGTGAACAACGCTTGGGGTAGCCCCGCCGTGAATCGGTCGATTGTTTGTGGGTCGTTAAGGCGATAGTGAGCTCGTCGGGCCAGTTGTTCGAACTTTGTGACGTACGAGTCAATATCCTCGCCACTCATTCTGAAGCCTCTCTGTAGTTCCGCCTGGGCTTGTTCTTCTTCAAGCGTGTTCGCGAATCTTCCTCTGAATTCTTGCGTGATGTGGGTCCACAGTTGCCCGTCATATTGGTCGACTCCATTTCGTACCGTTTCGTTGAGCCACTCGAGCACGGACAAGGTCCATTCGCTGACGTTGAGTCCTTTGATGAATCCCAAGAAGAGGAGGGATCGTCGATAGCAGTTCAGGAAGATGGGCGCGTCTAAATTGGTGCCCCAGTAAATGTGCCATTGTGTGAGGAAGGTCTCGTACTTGGTTCGATCTCCGTCAAAGACGGTCGGCGGATCGCCTGTCAATCTGTCGGATCCTCGTGGGAGGGCCTCTGGTGGGGGACCGACGTGGGGTACTCTGGGTGGTCCTCCACCTCCTCCGCCTCCTCCGCCTCCTCCGCCATCACCGGGGAATCTTGCTCCTGGGAAGTGGACTGGGGGCCTCCGCCTGGGAGGGTCGTCTTCTGGTCCTCCAGGTCCCGGTGGGTCCGGTCGGTCGGGTCCCACCGCTCTGTATAGGGCGGCGTCGTCTGCTGTCATACGGTGTCCCGTTTCAGGGTGTATTGGGAGGAGGATGGCTTCTGCTTCGGCTTGGATCCTTCGGGCTTTGATTTGTGCTGGGTCTTCGAACATTGTTGTTATGGTTGTCATGTCTGCGGGGGATCGTACTTGGATTTGTTCTGGTTCCGCAATGTGGAGGGACTCAGCTCTAGTGATCAATGGGCCCGTTTCTTCTCCGTGTGAGCTTTCCTGTTCCTCGGTAGTGGAATCTTCGCTTTCTTCGTCTTCGGAAGGGGCTGGGGTACGGGGTTCAGAAGTACTTGGATCGTTGTCTACGACTCCGTCAATCGGTCCCCAGTTTTCTCTTGTGGGTAGGTTTCTTGCGTCGATGTCGCAGTTGTAGCTTCGTCCAGTAGGTCGTACGATGTCCCACCTATTGTCGACAGGGTTCCACGTAACCTCGGTCCAGCACAGGTGGTCGAAGTTGAACTCGATTGGGCGGTACCGTGTGGGTCCTGACGCGAAATCTACGAAATATCCTGTGTCTCCTCGATACTCTTTCCACCTTGCTGCTTCGAGGAAGCGGACTGGTACGTTGCGATCTCCTCTTTGTTCAAGGCTATACGGCCTGAAATCTCTCCACTGGTCTCTGGTCGTGAACGCCACGGTGATGATCTTGGTCTTAATGTAACGCCGTCACTGGCGTTAGTCCGACTTGGACTTCGCAAGGGCGTAGAACGACTTAGCGGATATCGTGACTCGTATAGTCACGTGATGACAACACACGGTCCCGTTAGACACGTGGTCACGAAGGGCACTAGGGCTTGATCCACTAGGCGTAAACGATAGAAGACGACTTCCTCTGCTAGAGGCAAGCGAACGACAAGTCCGAGAAGAAGGAGACACTCAAGAAGAGACAGGAACGTGGTGACGATTCAAGAAGACCAAGATGGCGGATCTTGGTCTTTGCGTGCTCCTACTTATACATGAAGGGGGTAGCTTTAAAGCTCCCCTGTGAACTCCGAGACGAGTCGCGTAAGTAGCTAGAACCCTACTACAACAATACTAGGAATGAGTCATGGTACACTAACATGTGATACCACGACCGCTGACTGATGCGAGAAGTCCGTGACAGATTACTGCTTACGAGGGAGCCACGACTGTATTCGTAAGTGTCCACAACGAGAATCGTTACACCCGGGTGTGTGAGCGTAAGTACCTGTCAAATCCGCACGAACCCGTCAAACCCGCAACCCACCACCGTACCCCTCTCCACCCGTACCCATATGCGCGGGTTACCCGTACCCGCGACCACGGGTGCGGGTTTCGGCGGGTACGGGTACAGGTTGACCCTGATCGACACGCGGGTGACCCGTGTCGATCCCTAAGGATTTTTGAGGGCTGAAATCATTGCAGCACGTTTGGCTAGTGGCAACGTAAGGACAGTCCTGGACTGCAGTCGAAAGAACTTACGTCTGTCTGAGCGTGGGGCCATTGTGAAAAATGACGGTAAGATTGAAAAATGTGGAAAGGAGGGTTCAGTAAGGGAGGAAAAGAAACACAAACGACAAATCATGACGAGCTGGAGAAGATATAAGGAGGGAGTAATCGAATAACGCTGGATTGGAGCACACACATAGATCTGTAGGTCGCCGTGTTTCAGCGCGTTTCAAATGCAATGGCGCTTGTGCACAATTTGTCCCAAAATCTACGACGTCTCCATGATTCCTTTTGGGATGCCACCTCTGTTTACAGTAAGGCTCTGGAAGCGCAGTAGGCTCACCTTAGCAAGGATCTGTGAGTCGCTGTGTTTCAGGGTGTTTCAAATGCGACGGTGTTAGGCTGTGCACAATTTAATTATTTAACCCAAAAAAAAAACATGATGTCTCCCCGATTCCTTGGGATGTCAACTCTGTGTAAAGGCTGTGGTGCTTTCGTTAAACGCAGCGGGCTCTATGCTCACCTCCAACAAAGTTGTAACCCACTATGCAAGCAATATCGTGTAAGGCTGGGTGACATGCCAGTGGCCACGCCAAATAATAACGCCAGCGATGTACAAGTAGCCACCGGTCATGGTCAAGTGCATGTTGCCAAAACGAATGGAACTTATGATGAACATAAGATATCTGGAATTGATAATGACACCATGGAAAGTCAGTCGGGTTGTACTTCGGGAGGAGGTGGTATGCACTGACTATGTCGGACTCACAGCTCCAAGTCAGAGACAAGCTCGGTGGATGACTGAGCATGACGATTTTGATCAATGCAAAAGCCTGAGGGAAACCCTGGCGGCCCATGCAGCTACTGATAGCGCCAAAGGGGCACCGGTGGTGTACGGAGATCGAGACCGGGAGGAAGAGAAAGAGACGGGTATGTCGCTCACTGGCACCGAAGAGGCCTCAGTCTTGGTCTCGGAGATGGGCGTGTTGCTCACTGAAGACAACTTGGACTTGGACTTGGAGATGGGCGTGTCGTGAGTCACCGAAGAGAAGGAAGAAGACTCAGATTTGGAGATGGACGCATCGCTCCAAGACGCTGAAGATGAACATCGCCTGGAGCCACCTCGGCCACCTGTTGATCCAACCAATCCAAGCCATGACTTGGAGGAGAACTTACCACAAACGTCAAATATCTTTCGACTGCGAGGAGGCTATGAGCAACCTCTGAAGAACGACCCATTTGTGGTCAAGTTTGCTGGGATGGCTGGATGCTCACACGCGGTCAACAACAATGCAGATATTAATGGTGCAACTGCAGCTGATATTGACAACCCTTTTGCGCCATTCACAAGCAAAATGGAGTGGGAGATTGCCCGATGGGCAAAGTTAAGGGGACCAGGCTCGACAGCTTTTACTGAACTGACGAGTATTGAAGGAGTGAGTTGAACCCCGTTCATTAAAATACAGAACATAGACTCACCATGCTTCTAACGGATACGAAGGCGGCCAAAAAGCTCGAATTGTCCTTCAAAAATATGAGGGAGCTGGATAGAATCATTGATAAAAAGCTTCCAGGTCATCCTCGCTTTCAGCGTCACGAGGTCATGGCTGGTTCCGAAGTCTGCGAAGTTTAGGACGTAATTGAATGCATCAAATCCCTTTTTGGGGATCCGAACTTCACGCCGTATCTCCGCTTCGCCCCAGAGAAACATTATACCGATGATACCAAGGACACACAAATGTATCATGACATGCACACTGGAAAATGGTGGTGGTCTACACAGGTGAGTCCGGTGTTCCAAGTATTCGGGATTGAAATAAATGCCAGCATAGGTAGCGCTTGAACAGGAGCGTCCGGGTGCTACCATTGTACCGGTTTTGCTTTCGACGGACAAGACTTTACTTACCACGTTTCGAAACAAAAGCGCATATCCACTGTATATGACCATTGGCAATATTCCGAAAGAGATTCGTCGCAAACCCTCAATGCGTGCATATATACTCCTTGCCTATCTGCCGACCACACATTTATACCATGTGTCTAACAAGGCCCAGCATCGACGACTTGTTTCAAATCTATACCATTCATGTATGCATAGGATCTTGGCACCGCTGGAGACCGCTGGAACAACCGGGGTTTACATGGCACGTAGCGATGGGCATCTCCATCGAATCCATCCCCTTTTCGCTGCCTTTATCGGCGATTATCCTGAGCAGATCCTTTCAACTGGTTCTATTTCAGGTCGATGTCCCACCTGTGATGTTGACCACAACAGACTTGGGGATTATGATTCACAAGACACAAATCATCTTCGGGATCTGCACTCAATCCTGGATATAGTTGACAGTTTCCAACAGGACCCAGCTGGCTTTCTTCGCGCATGCGACTCGGCTGGGATGAAGCCCATTGTCGATCCATTTTGGAAAGACTTGCCATATGCCCACATCTTCCGTTCCATCACACCAGATATCCTGCATCAAATTTACCAGGGAATCGTTAAACACATCGTCCGTTGGATTACCAAAGTGGTTGGGGTAGCGGAGGTGGATGCAAGGTGTCGTCGTTTGCCACCAAACCACAACCTTCGTTCCTTTACTAAAGGTATCACGACTCTCACCCATGTTACTGGCCAGGAGCACAATCAAATGTGCCGAATCCTCCTCGCGCTTGTCATGGACATACCCCTCACCGGAGGATTGTCGAATGCGCGTCTTGTCCAGGCAACCCGGGCACTTATGGACTTTGCGTTCATTGCACAGTACCCTATCCATACGGGTGAGACGCTGCAGCTCTTAGAGGACGCATTATCGCGATTTCATGAAAGCAAATCAATTTTTGTTGACCTTGGGATCCATCGTCATTTTAACATTCCTAAGTTTCATTTTGCAAGCCACTATGTCGACCTCATCAAGCTTTACGGAACAACGGACAACTTTAATACTGAAACAACAGAGCGGCTTCACATCGATTTGGCGAAGGACACGTATGCTGCGACTAATCACAAGGACGAATTTTCGCAAATGACAACCTGGCTGGAGCGTAAAGAGAAGATCTATCAGCACAACCGTCTCGTCCAATGGCGGCTTGAAGGCCCACCTCCAATTGTGGCAGCTCCCTGCAAATGGCTACCACCCGGGCTTGAACTCGACCGCAAATTGCACATGTCAAAGCACCCATCTATTCAGAGCGTCTCTCTGGATACCATTGAGACAGAGTATGGTGCCAGTCATTTTCGTGTTGCGTTGCGACGATATGTTGTACTTTCTAATTCACCACACCTGACTACAGCACAAGTTGAGCGTGCACTTTGGGACGTTCATTTTCCATTCCGACACCTCCCAGTTTGGCACAGGATCAAGTACCTCCGCACTGAGCTCTACACCGGTCGAATTGAGACAGCAGACTCGATCCATGCCCAGCCTCAGAAGTCTGACACTCATGGTCGTCTTGTCCCTAGTTGATTTGACACAGCGCTCATTAATGACGGAACGGGAGGAGATGTCAGAGTAATTGGTAAGTCTTTTTGTGATCCCGATGGCAAGCTTATTGTGATACCAGGATCACAGGTCATCGGATTGGCCGCGTTCGCGTTATATTTAGCATTCCTGAAAAGTCACAAACTCTGTTCCCGATGGGAAAAGTCATTCCAAATTACTTGGTGTACGTTGAATGGTACACAGGATTTACTCAGGATGCAGACACGGACAGTTGTTTATTCAAGATCTCACCCATGAAGGATAGAGTTGGCGGTGGGAGGATTTGCAGTATCATCCCAGTTGCAAATATCCGGCGGAGTGTCCACCTCATACCCAAATTTGGAGCAGTTGCGCCACAGGAATGGACAAGCAACACAGTGCTTGACTTGGCCAACATATTCTTCGTAAATAGTTTTACAGATAACCATCTCTACCGCATCATGTGTTGAGGTTTCAATTGAATTACAACGTGAATCGAAAGTTGTAAACACTGCTTGTCAATAGAAATTGGCCCCAACTTGGACGACGCCAACGCCCAAGCCAACGCCACCATCAGAGGTGCTCCGCATGGGGTCTCGACTCTGGCGTTACAGTGGCATACAATTCAATCATGGTGCACCTCGTTACCCGTCTAACTATTACATCCCGCAGGCCGCAGCTTGTCCCGCAGTGTATCATCCTGCATGCTGGCACGTGACTCAACTAACTCAAAAAAGCCCAATCTCGCCTCGTCCTCTCCTATCAATTCATCACCAACTTCATTACAGTAGAATGCCCTTTTACTTCGACAGCGAGGAGGACCCTCATTACACCAAGCCAAAGTTTCGCCCTGTCCTCGACTTCGACCCACGTTTTAGTTTTGCTCCAATTTCACAGCATCCACGGAGTCAAAAGCCCCGCTTTGGGACGCGGACCCGAACCTTTATGAGCTCAATGGCGGCGCAATCCCGCAAGTTTGTTCATGCTTTCGTTGCTGGCCGTTCCCGTCAAAAAATCGGGTAGCTGGCCTTCTTTAATTGTTGTCTGAAGGTATGATTGTTTCTTTTATGCTACCCTACAATTTTTTACTTTTCACTTAGTGCCTCGTCGACAATCCTGTCTCCGAGTCAGTCAGTCGTAATCTTCAACCACCCATTCCGACTTTCTTTTGCTTGTTCAACCCTTCCAAATCCCACTCCTTTTGATTTTCCTTTCCTTATGTTTGACCCGTCTAAATACCTCTTGAAACCCGTCTCGTACTACCTTCTTTAAGCCCCTCAACCTTAGATCTATACTAGGGCCTCAGGCCTCGCTCAATAAGATCATTTGAGTGTTTACCACTCTCTTTCCCGCTCCTCCCTCATTGATCTTGACGGTAGCAATCACCACGGCTATTGTCTGACCTTTCTTGACAACATTGTCTGCAAACCCAATGTCACCGTCCGCGAGGTGATATGAATTGATGATACCTTCGATGCCAGAGTCGAGGCGCACTGCTGCGCACACTGACAGCACCTTGTCTCGTCTGCATGACTAGAACGGAGACGATGAGGCCTACTCACAAAGTCTGTTCCGTTTCACCTGAAAGCATGATGACGACTTCCCAATCGGTGGCCATGAAAGTGGATGTCGATTGTCACCAAATGGCCTGATTAGTTCCGAACAGATCAAGTTCAGGATATGGCGGTGCTACATTGACCCGTGATATGACCACGACGGCAACCAGGCGAGAACGACTGCAACGACTGGGCAATCACGACAACAATGACCATGACCGCGACAATGACATGCGGTGACTACGACTGTAGCAACTAGTAGTGCGATTACAATGATGACGATCACGCAACTGGTGGGCACGTCGTTTCTGCTTACTTCATTATCGTCCCTTTTCACTGGCCTTAACACAGGACCTTGAGGCAGCCAATTCTGTGATCTTAGAGTGGGTTGAAAACCAGACCTCTAGCTGGTCCCGACCAAGCCAACGTGCGTCATTTTTGTGGTCAGTCCTCAGCACTCCTACTTACGCAAACTCTTCCGTGATCTCTTCACCCGTGAGGGTTACCAGTAGGACTATGTGTTCGACTGGAGTCACTGGAGTGTCCACCACATGGGTACGGGTACTCGACAAACCCGCGCACACCCGCCAGACCCTCCATCAACCCACCACAACCCGCCTCAACCCAGTACTGGTACCCGCCTCAACCCAGTACTGGTACCCGCCTCAACCCGTACCCGTTAGCCACCGGTACGGGTACAGGTACGGTTGAAATGACCCCAGGGTTACCAGTAATCTCTAGGGTCAGCTCTCCAACGAGCCGTCTGGCAACATGCTCGGCACACTTCAGACACTCTCTCACCTGCGTCACAGGTTTTCTCGCATGCGCTGTAAGGGTTCCTCAGGCGCTGGGCCCGAAACCGGTCTTTTCAGCCTCGGACAGGCATCGCGTGGTCTTCCTGCCATATCGGTCTCGCACTCCCACAACATCACTCCACGTTCGATTTCCTCGTTTCCCATCCCTTCCTTATCGCTCGCTCTGTCTATCCATACATCCCACTCTCATTCTCCTCAACGCTCCTTCTCATTCGCTCCCTCCCTCGCAACCACGCAAGAGGACAACGACAACGCCGAATCCCTGCAAGATGGCCTCTAGGCCATTCGCAGACAGGCCGCGCATCATCGCGCGTCGAGTCGCCTTTGTCCACCAGCCCTCCAACCTCTTCGTATCATCCTGCACTGCCTCCTTCCTTTCACCCTGTCAGCTCGCTTTGCCCGTAAAACGCCTCGGCCACGCCGCCCCTTTGTCACTAGCAAAGGCACGGTTTTATCTTTTAGTCTCGTGATTACTGACTCGTAATAATACCGTAGGACCCCGCTGTGGTCGACCACGACGCCAGCCTTCGTTCCCATAGTCTCGTTGTCTCGTATCGCCTCCTTTGACTCAGCTCGCCCGTTCGTACCTTACCATTTGTCTGTCTCAATCGGTCGTCTTCGTGTCTCGTCTCCATGCCACCATTCCCTCTTCCTATTCTCTCTCCTACCTTACCTCCTCTGTGGTAGCTAGTACGGGCTCGCCTGTATTTAAACCACCTATACTTGTTGCTGAATATCATCGTTGATTTCCCCCTTTCGCTTATCGTTCGCTTGTGTGATTTTCTGAGGTCAGGCCACTCGATGGCACCCAGAACTCTCGCAATTCTAACGACTCACTTTTCCTTTCACTCACTACTCTCGTTCTCGTCTCCTTCGACTCGCTTTCGCGTTTGCTCTTCCCAGTCCTCGCCTCTCACTCGATCCCGGTTCCGTGACCCGTTCGCTGCCGCATCGGCACTTCGCCATCGCGCATGCTTCCGGATCCCGGATCCCTCTTATCTTGTAACTCTAACCCCTGCGGAATCCCTCTCCGCCATCGGACCAAGGGACCCTCACTCCCTACAGCGCGATGCCGCAATCGTCAATTCCGGCGACATTGACAACAGCGACAATGGAGAAGATGACAACAGCAAGGGACGATGGCAGTCATGATGGTGGCACAATGATGATGATGATGGCGAGGGCGATGGCGACGATACTATGTAGTTATATTTTGTGTATCCCATGAATCTCAGGTAGTGGTCTCCACGGGTAACCCTCGGGTAAATTTGGTTCAACCCGTACCCGTACCCGTCAAAACCCTCAACCCTCCACAGGGGTACGGGTATTGGCGGGTTGGGGTACGGGTACCCCGGGGTTCGGCGGGTACAGAAAACCCGTAGGGGTTCACAGAAGGGTGTACTCATTTTGCTTAGAGCCAATGTACATGCATGTGTTGTATACAGTTACCGTACTACTTATAAGCTACAAAATTGCATACCTCTCTGAACCTCGCTGCTCGCCTCGCTGCCGTGGGTGTCGTAGTGACACGGTGCTGGGCCGCTTCGGTGTCGTGGCGGTGTTGAAGCGTCGCCACACCGTGTCGGTGTCGTGGCGTTGCCGCGCTGCGTCGGTGTCGCAGTGTCGCTGCGCTGCGTCAGTGTCGTAGCGTCGCGGCGTCGCGTCGGTGTCGTAGCGACGCCGCGCTGCGTTGGTGTCATAGCGACGCCGCGCTGCGTTGCTGTTATAACGCTCCCGCGCTGCGTCACTGTCGTAGTCGCCACGCCGCAGTCGGTGTCGTAGCGTCGCGCGTCGGTGTCGTAGCATCGCCGCGCTGCGTCGGTGTCGTAGCATCGCCGCGCTGCGTCGGTGTCGTAGCGTCGCCGCGCCGCAGTCGGTGTCGGTGTCGCAGCGTCGCGTCGGTGTCGTAGCATCGCCGCGCTGCGCTGCTGTCGTAGCATCGCCGCGCTGTGCCGCTGTCGTAGCGTCGCCGCGCTGCGTTGCTGCGTCGGTGTCGTAGCATCGCCGCGCTGCGCTGCTGTCGTAGCATCGCCGTGCTGCATTGCTGTCGTAGCGTCGCCGCGCTGCGTTGCTGTTATAGCGTTCCCGCGCTGCGTCACTGTCGTAGCGTTCCCGCGCCGCAGTCGGTGTCGTAGCGTCGCCGCGTCGCGTCTGTGTCGTAGCATCGCCGCGCCGCGTCGGTTTCATAGTGTCGCCGCGCCGCGTCGTAGTGTTGCCACACCGCGCCGCTGTCGTAGCATCGCCGGACTATGTCGTTGTCGTAGCGCCGCCACGCCGTGTTGTCATAGCGCCACGGCAGTGTTGTCATGCTGGGGCGCCGTGTCGATGTCGTGGCGTCACCCCACCATGTTGATGTCTGGCAACGGCATGCCGAGGTGCTAGGTGGAGGTGGCAGCCATGGGTAGAGGGAGGCAGTGCTCAGAACCTAGAAAGGAAAAAAAGAAAGAGATTGTAATCAGTTAGTCAAAAAGAGGAAAGGAAAAGAAATACTTAGCTTGGGGGTTCTGTCGTTGTGTTGGATGTCGTTGTGTTAGCGCGATGACGGTCAGTGTTCACATGCTGACAACATCCGGTCCGGCAACCTGTACCCGCAAAAACCTGTGAACCCGTGACAAGGTCGTGAGGGTCACAAAATCTGTACCCGTACCCGTACCCGCCCGTACCCTTGGGCTGTACCCGTGCGGGTTCGAAAACCCTTGGTATGCACTAATCTCAGATATTTGCCCTAACTTAGTAAGAGCCATTGTCGCAAGAAGATATATAGACACGTGCATATGCTGAGTGACGCTGACACATATTTTGCTGACAAAGAGCACCGTCTAGTGATTGTTGCGCAGCAATGCACGCAGCTAACAGGAATGGTGTTCTCACCTTTGAGTAGGTTGAGAGACTATAGCGGTGGAGAGGGTGCACAAGTGAGTAAGAGAGTGAATGTCTATTCGCCTCCCTCCCCATGGGAGGATATTTATACTCTATGGTCCTACCCTGACCATTTGCGTAAAAGTGATGAGTACAGGCGTCCACAATATCGCGTTTTTACACACGCCTGATGTAAACTACCACTTCGAGATAGCCATAGGGCTTCTCCTTCTCAGAGGGCGTATTGCGCCCGCTATAGTACGTATCCTGACTACCGTAATAGGAAACTATACTATCGTAGTGTCGTAACTGCTATAGATAAGGTCCTTACGTACTTATCACGTTCCAACACTCCCCCTTGCTTAGTGCAGCTAGTTAAAGCGCATCTAAGCAAATAGCAGCGTCCTCACAAGCCTGAGCTAGAGTGAGGGTTGCATAAGAGTCGATGAGAGAGGAGACACTGTCTCTAACACGTCTCATCAGGTTGTGAATGCTATCATCAATGACGTTTGCCAACTTGTGGCCCCGTCAGGGTCAGGACGTACGAACTCCCTTCTAGGAGTCCGATGAAGGGCTTAGAGTCAGGTGTCTGCTACGAAAGCGACATCGCACCATGTCTTAGGAGAGTACTCGTGAAGTTCTTCTTCTCAAAGAAGAAACGATGGACGCGGAGGTCATAGAGAAACATATGTTCCTCTAGAGGGAGCGTTGTACAGCGATGTACATGGGACACAAAAGTCCCTTCACGCTTTCCTTCACGAGTTACCATCAGAGATCTCCATCACGGATCTCCATCTCGGACGTGGTGTTTATGTGTGGCGATGAGCCAAACTCTAGCCCTAGCTGTTCCCTGAATTTAAGGAACTTAATGCGACCCAGATTCTTAGTAAAAAGATTGGCGGGGTTCTCAGCTCCTTCAATGAAGAACAATTCTATCTTCTTTTCACGGATCACATCACGAATGTAATGGTGACGTAGATCAATGTGTTTGATCCGTTTCTCCTGAACAGGATTAGAAGATAAGAATATGGAGCCTTGATTATCTCCGCATAATGGAATAGGTCCGAGGTTTATTCCAAGCTCACTAAAGAGCGAGCGAATCCAGACCAATTGTCTGCTTGTATCACACAGCGACATGTATTCTGCTTCAGTGGACGAGAGCGCGATAGATTTCTGCGCTCTTGAGTTCCAGCAGAACACTCCATTAGCCATCTTTACTAAGTAGCCCGTAGTGGACTTTCTGGTGATCGGGTCAGAAGCCCAATCAGAATCTGCATATGCTATTATACCACCATCGCTTTTGCCATCAAAGACTAGAGCATAATTTGAGGTACCAAGTAAGTAGCGGCAAATGTAAAGTGCACGCTTCATGTGGTCCTCAGTGGGGTTGGCAGCAAACTGTGCCATTTTTGTAACAGCATAGGCGATATCTGGTCGCGTACCAATCATAATGTATAGGAGAGATCCTATCACTTGTTGGTATGACGCACGGAGCGCTGGGGTCGCAGTACCCTTATTAGGGGTTGGATGATACCCTTCCGGTAGTGGGGTAGGGACTGATTTGGCGTTAATCAGATTAAAACGCTGCAGCACTTTCTGAAGGTAATCCTGCTGATCTATCAGGATTCTACCCTTAGAACGTAGTATGCGCATGCGTAGAAACTCTTTGGTATCACCCAAGTCTCTGCATTCCCATATCTCCATAAAGCGTCGTTTCAGGGATGCTATGTCCTTTTTACTTCTTCCAAGGAAGAGGACGTCATCGACATAAACAATAACTACGATTGTTTTGTCTTCATTCACAAACAGACCTGAGTCTGATTGAAGTCGTGTGCAGCCAAGAGAGCTCATAGACTTATCCAGCGCTCTCCACCAAGCGAGTGCAGCTTGTTTAAGTCCGTAAATAGCTTTCCTAAGGCGCATGACTTTGTTTTGTTGGCTAGGGTCTTTAAACCCTTCAGGTTGTTCCATGTAGAGTTCCTCTTCGAGGTCTCCATACAGGAAGGCAGTTTTGACGTCAAGTCCGGAGATGTGCCATTCCTTCAGCGCTGTGAGCGCGAGCATCATCCGGACGGTCTCAAACCGTACCACTGGCGAGAATATTTCGTCATAGTCTATGCCTTCAACCTGTGAAAAGCCTTTGGCGACTAGCCTGGCTTTCTTTCGGCCATCCGACTTTAAGTCGAATACCCATCTATTCTTGATCACCCTTCTGCCTTTCGGCGGGTTAACAAGATCATAGACACTGCGTTTGCGAAGAGAGGCAAGCTCTTCTTTGCACGCATTTCGCCACTCCTCCTGGGGTTCACTTGGCATTTGGAGAATGTCCCGATAGGTCCATTCACGAATATTAGAGGTATCAGGTGACTCTAGATCCAATGGTGAAACTGCTTTGGCGAGCAGAAGATCTAGAAATTTGATTCCCCCTTCCTGAGCTAGGCGGATCAGAAGTTGCTGATCTACTTCGTCTGAATCATGCGGATTATCACTCTGTGCACTGGAAGAATCAGAATCGGCTGGGTCAGGATCATCACCTGAGGCCGTCTGTTCTGGACGTAGACGCTGCTGGGAGCTACCCTGCTGCGGCTGTGTCAACTGTTGCCATGTGCGAGTCCGCGCAATGTCTCGAATAATCGTAGTAGGAGGCCTATCTCCATAGACATTATCAGGACGAGTAACTGGTTTCCTTATACGCCCCGATCTCCTAGGTTCACTAGGACCAGGTACTGGATGCGGGGGTAAAGGCGGAGGTAGCTGCGATCCAAGCCCTCTAGTATGACTACTAGGAGGGGGTCCAGCGGCCGGCTGGGGAGCGCTTCTCCCTTTTTTGATAGGAGGCTCAGGTGGTAGGTCGTCATCATCACCAGGAGTGGTATCGTCTTTAGACAGCTCATTAGGAACTGTTTCATCTAACTGAGTTACACCACGGGGCTCACGTCTAGAATTGTCCTTAGGACATCTAGGGAACAGAGCTTCATCGAAGAGTGCCTTGTCTGAATAGAACAAGGTATTTGGTGTGCGCATGAAGACATCAGCCTTCATTCCAGCACCTCTACCAAGGTAGATCATCAGCTCGCTCTTGGGAGAAAGTTTATTCACCCGGCGAGCTTCTGGAATATGCACATAAGCACCGCACCCAAATACTCTAAGATGGGATATATCAGGGACTTCATTGTGTAATAGTTTGTAAGGAGTCTGCCATTGCAGGCGACTTATGGGGGTTCTATTGTAACAATGTGCAGCGTGTTGGACTGCAAATTCCCACCAACTCTGTGGTAAACAAGCATCAAGGCGCATAGCCTGAGCTTTATCCATTATAGTGCGCATGAAGCGCTCAGCGCGCCCATTCTGCTGTGGCGTATGTGGCGCAGACTGTAGCACTGTAATGCCGGCATCCTTAAGCTGCTTTAGGAAGGCATCTGATTTGTATTCACCGCCGGCATCGGACATCCATTCTTTTATGGTAGCGCTAAACTGATTTTTAATTAGCGCAAGCCACTGCTTTAAAGCAGTAATAGCAGAGGCTTTATCCCGTAAAAGAGTGATCCAAGCAAACGAAGTATAGTCGTCGAAGAAGACGATAAAATACTTGTATTTGTGGTATGACGGTATAGGGAAGCTTTTCAAATCAGAGTGAATCCGATCGAAAGAGGCTTTAGCCCTTGTATCAGACGGAGGATGCGAGGCAGCAGGCATTTTGCCTTGCGCACAACCAGGACATATTACATCAGAGGCGGGAATAGTAATCCCTTCTGGAAAGCCCTTAGTGTTTTCCTTAGCTCGTCTTAGAACCTCTTTGGATGGGTGACCAAGGCGACGATGCATAAGGTCATAGTCTACTTTTAGTAACGCGGACTGGTTCGCAATAAGCGACTCAGTTAGAGTAGATATAGAGGCATCTAGCCAATATAATGATTGTCCGTGAAGAAGGGGTTTACATTGAACAATCTTTTTGTTTTTACGTAGCAAGTTAATATGCTGCGAATTCCCCAAAACGCGCAAACCTTGCTGTAAGAAGACTCCCATAGATAGAAGACGCGTGCTCATAGAAGGGATGTATAGAACCGGATATACCCGTGTGGTCACGAGTTTGTCTGCGATGTAATGCTCAAGCAAGACAGTTCCAGTTCCTTCAACATATAGCGTATGAGCTGCTGTCTTTACAGGAATCCTGTCAGACTTAGCAGTTGGCTTATAGTCGATGAAGTCACTAAGTTTATTAGTGAAATGTGCTGATGCTCCTGAGTCAAGGAGCCACATATATTGAGTGCGCTTCAAGCATTCTGCGCATTGACTGAAGTACTCATTATGCTCACACTCAAAAGAATCGAGAAGAGCGCTGCAATTTGTGTACAAATCGAGAGACTTCGGTACTATTACATGCGATGCCCGTAGATATACGTAACTGTTACAATTGGAACTTGCCCCACTTAGACTTTTTGGGGGCAGGGCTAATACTGCAACGTTATCAGCATGTAATGCGCAAGGCGAAGAGAAGGCGTACTCTTCTTCATCGTTAGATCCCCAATCAAGGATCTCTGTGTCCGGTCCGGTCAAGAACGACTCCGGTGTCAGCGAGCGGCCAGAGGCGGCCGGAGAGATAAGGGTGCCGAAACGGGGGTCCGTTGGCAAACCGTTATCGTATAGGTACTGTTGGTTGCTACGCCAAATCTGTTCGATTTGTTCGTTAGAACGTGATCGAGGGATGTGAGGGAAGCGGCTTTCGCCGGTAGTAGCCCACCTGACTGTTGCTTCAACAATTGAAGCCGGATTAACGTAAGGAGGCGTGGGGGCGCGGTTTTCTTTATCAGAACCCCCATCGCTTATCATTAGATCCGATAAGTCAAGTTGGAGAGCATTAGAATGCTCACCGAATATCTCTGTATCATCTAACCCGTCAAGGTTCATGATCGACTGTGCGCTGCCCGAAGGCTGCTGCGACATGTCAATGTCGACGTCGGAGTCGTACTCCTCGTCCATGAACCGATTAATCCGGGGACGCATCTGCGCGTCAATGTCGGCAAAGCGCTGCTCGAGCGTCTTTACGGTCTGGACTGTAGTGGGTACATCCAGCCGTTCAGCGAGCGTCAATGCCTTATTGACGGAGGGAAAGAAGCCAGAAGTCCTCTGTGGTGAAGAGGATTCGACTTCGGTGCGTGTGGAGACACCAGATGACCCAATATGAGTCACCTTGTGGGAAGTAGGGGGGGCTAGTGCGGCGACAGAGGCAATATGCGAGTGCTGAGGAGCACGGGCAGGTTGCTTGCCTTTCCCTTTAGGCTTGCCTCGCCCGGAACCACGTCCTCCGCGCTGCCTGAAAGGCTGCTGCTGGGTAGACGGGCCGGGGGCACCTAGACTGCTGCTGCGAAGAACCCTGCTTCGAAAAGCGAGGGTCCGCGCGCTTCCGCTTAACGGCAGATAGCTTCTGCGCGTTATGAGCGGCCTTGTGCTGTCCGCGGTTCGACTCAGTTTCGTACTGGCTTTCAACACAAGCCGATACAGTTTCGAGTTTGAGATCCGCCAATGGTAAGTTATTACACATGACGGGAATCAAGTGCTCCCATTTCTGGGGCAGAGCGGACATGGCAACAAGTGCCTGCAGTTGTGGGCGTATAGCGAGAGTGGCAGCGTTAGCACCAGTCCCAACAGTAACTGCTCCAAGCCGAGCAAAGGCGGCAGCCATTTTCTCGAACTGAGGAGCGGGATGCTGATTCGTGTTGAAACGAATCGAGATGGCCTCTTTGAAGTCCTTGTAGATGCGGGGCATAGAGACCGCACCGTACCGGTCCTTCACAGAGTCCCAGAGCGCCTGAGAAGTTGCTCCGGTGACTGCCTGCTGTATAGCGGGCGAAAGGCGGAGGGTAAGATTACCCCTGGCCATCTCATCAGCTCGCATCCAAGCTGCTCTATCTGCGACATCGGCGACGGGAGGTAAAGGGATGGTGGCAGCGACGTAGCCCCAGAGCCCTTGCGACATAAAAAAAGCAGTCATCTGCTTAGACCAAGTGGCCCAGTTAGAGCCATCGAAGACGGGGACAAGTGTGGTGAGTTGAGAGGACATAGTTGGTTAATCTGTTGGCTTTGAGAACGTCAGCATTGCGTTATTATAATAACAATACTGAGTGAATCAAAAAGAATTGCCAACGCTGGCACAGGCTACATGGCCGTACATACGCAGCGTGACAATAGCCCAATATTAGGCTGTTTCCAACAGAATGGGCAACACCCATTTCGACGTTTGGATCACAAACGCCGGTCGTCGGACTATCCTGCTCGACAGTCACCCCAAGGTTGAGCTACACTGGCGCTCCAAAGTTAATTGGAGTCGTTGTAGAGCCTTGTTTAGATAGGCGATTGGCCAAGTCTGCGTACTCCTCAAGAGTACAATACTGGGTTGCTATTAGCCAGGGTGCCTCCCTGAGTCTAATGCCTACAACCGCACGAGCACCTCTTTGCAAAGGCTGCATCGTAGTGGGCGGTGACCGCAAGGCGCAACTCTGTCAAAGAGTGCGACGGCAAACCCTGTAGCAGGGCCCATAACCTGTTGCGCAGCAATGCACGCAGCTAACAGGAATGGTGTTCTCACCTTTGAGTAGGTTGAGAGACTATAGCGGTGGAGAGGGTGCACAAGTGAGTAAGAGAGTGAATGTCTATTCGCCTCCCTCCCCATGGGAGGATATTTATACTCTATGGTCCTACCCTGACCATTTGCGTAAAAGTGATGAGTACAGGCGTCCACAATATCGCGTTTTTACACACGCCTGATGTAAACTACCACTTCGAGATAGCCATAGGGCTTCTCCTTCTCAGAGGGCGTATTGCGCCCGCTATAGTACGTATCCTGACTACCGTAATAGGAAACTATACTATCGTAGTGTCGTAACTGCTATAGATAAGGTCCTTACGTACTTATCACGTTCCAACAGTGATGGGAAAGTTCAGTTCTGAACTTCGGTTCGAACCCGAACTTAGCTGAACCGGACCATGGTTCGGGGTTCGGGTTTGGCTGTTTGGCCTGAACCGGACCGATGGTCCGGTTCGGGGTTCGGAAAAATTCTGAAATTTGAGAACTCATTTGAACGCGTTTGAACCTGAACCTCAATATACTCTACTCAATTACTCGGCCCATTCCAAAAGTGTGAAAGCAAATTTGCAAGTCTGAAATCAATCTGAAACATTGCGGCGACAGTCTGCATTTGGTCTACAATATGTGTGGGACCTTTTTGGGCAGCGCGGTGTTAGCGTGACTGATGTGTCGTGATCATGACTTCCAGGTGGTGCGCCGTGCAACTTCGTCGCTTCATCCCCTTTCCAATCCTCTTATCGCCCTCCCATCGCTCCCTCATTGTAACGCTGTCACTGCGTTGAGTCCGACTTGGACTATCAAAAGGGCGATCACGACTTAGCGTAGGAGTCTTTAGATTGACGATGGATACACGGTCTCTATTAGACACGTGATCACAAGGAGCTCTAGGGCTAAGTCCACTAGGCGTAGGTGCTGGAGGACGACTTGCTCTACGAGAGACAAGCGTATCAAGAGGCTGAGAAAGAGAATACAAGTCACGACGAAGGGGGGAAGGATGGTGACAAAGGAAGAAGACCGAGATGGGGATTCTCGGTCTTTCCGTGGTGTTATTTATACAGATAGAGAGGTCGCTTTAAAGCGCCTCATGAAACGGTACTACGAGTAGCGTAAGTAGCTCGAACCCTACTATGCAGATCCTAGGAATGAGTCATGGTATCCCGCATGTGATACTCGATGACTGATACGATAAGTCCGTGACCTATTACTGCTTACGAGGGAGTCACAGCCGACTCGTAAGTGTCCACGACCGCAAACACGACATCACCCCCTTTTCAGCTGCGACGCCCACGGCGCCGAGTCGGTCCGATACCTCCCATCCATCCACTCTGCTTCTCGTCGATACGATCCATCACGTCCGCCATCTTGAGGCAGAACTTGCTGCGAGCAACCTCGCCCTTCGTCTCGCTGAGCGCCTGCGCCAGGTGATGGAGGCGCTGTTCGAGACGCTCAGCCTCCTGTACGTAGGATCGATAGCGGTGCAACTCAGCTTTCACGGATACATCGCGTAACTCATTGACGGCACGGTCGACACGGTGTCGGTCGGAGTGGCCCGCGGCAAGGACGAACAGGTCCTCGGGCGCGTAGTGGGGCTTGCCGCGCTCACGGACCATCGGCTCCGCATACAGTGGCTTGGAATACACCTTGTCGCTGTCGTCGACCAAGGCGATGACTCGGGGGTCCGCCGACATCACCACCTGTATATAGGCGGCCTGGCGGGTGATCCCCATGCCGTCCGTGATAAGGTAGTGGACGAAGTCGTCCCCGCGATTGTGCTTGTACCCCTGAGGGGCGACGCGGCTGCTGCCGAGGCGGTGCTGGAGACGGATGGTTGGGTGTAGTGGGGGGTCCTCGACGTGTACGTCGCCTCGGTAGAGGGGGCGACCCGCGGAGTCGCAAGTGTACGGGGTTTCACGAGGGTTGTCAGCGTCGGCGGTGGTCATGGTGAAGGCATGCTCAACGGGGTACCACTCTTGCAGGGTGAGCTCGGGCTGCTCGTATACGGCCTCCTCAGCGTCGCGCGGAACAGCTCGCGTCGCTCCAGGGTCCTTGTTCTCCTTATCTGAGCCTTCAGCAACTGCTCCTCCCTCCAGGTCCGGGCGGTGTACTTCCATTCCTCCCACCTCAGCGTCGCCGGCGTTGGTGCCTTCTTCGGTCCGATACTCGATTCGTACCGGGAGAGGTCGAGGTGAGGCGTCCTCACTGTCTGGGAGAGCTGAACGAAGCCGACGCACTTCGGCCTCCGTGAGCGGGACGGTGTTGAGCCGCTGTCCGTCTTCCGACATAAGCCAGTAGGTGGCTGGGTTTGAGGAGCCGTCGGCGTAGGAGGCGGGGAGGATCGATTGCAGGGCTGCTGCGAGCTCTGATGGGTGATGGGGCCCGTGTTGTTGGCAACGCGCAGGATGGCATCGGTGGCAGCGGGAGAAGACATTGGGAGATTAGAGAGGAGTCCAGTGTGAGGAAAGAGGTGGGTGAATGAGGAGTATGGGGTCACTTGGGCCGCTTTTATGTTCGAATCGGAGCAGAGTTGAGTGGTTTGGTATTCCGCTAGGGCGTCATCTGCAAACACGTCATCCTTATCGACCCACTGGTTCTCCGAGTCGGGGTATCCCTTCCATTTTACCAGATACTGTCGTCGACGCCTTCTGCCGAAGATCTGGGAGTCTAGAATTTTCTCGACTTCGTATTCCTCCTCTCCTTCTACCAAATCCGGTGGTGGGCGTTGGAAATTTTCACCATGCATGGGCGTCTCCCGATAAGGTGTGAGAAGATCGATGTGAAACACTGGGTGGATGCTCCACTGCGTGGGAAGTTCCAATCGATAATTGACAGGGGACATCACCTGTGTGATTTGGAAGGGTCCGTGCCTTCGGGCCGCTAATTTTGCTGTGGGCTGATTGGTACGCAGATGACGTCCTTCCAGCCACACGTAATCTCCGAGTCGGAATTTGGGCGTATCTTTGTGTTTCACCCACGAGGCCTGGGCCTTTTTGATCAGATGTTGGGCCTCGATCCGTGCTTCTCGGAATTGCTCTAGGCGCTTGGTGTAACGTCTACCACGGACGTTTGCCTGACTTAGGCGAACTGGTGTGCTGATCCTCGGGGGAGGTAGTAGTTCCGGTTAGCGGAGGTGGTATGAATGTCAATGGGGTGAGGGAATAGGCGTTCCTCGGGTCCTAGGTATCCGTGGAGGTCCTCTCCTATCGGAAGGTAGATTGGTGGGGAGTGGACGACTCTGAGCTCGTCCCACGACTCGTGGTCGACGACGTAGATTTGGTGGAACGGCTTGGCGACGCGTTCGTTGTGATAGAGGTACACCCGGTGACACGTAGCGTTGAGAGGATAACTCACTGTCCACACGGTTGGTCAGACACGTGGGTAGCCGTAGGCCAATGGACGTCACGGGGATCCTAAAGGATATGCCGGACGAAGGGGACTCACTAAGGGGGAATCCCTTGTATAGAGGACAAGTCAAGAAGTGGTATTCGAAGAAGACCAAGATGCGGATCCTGGTCTTCGTACGAGTCCTTATATACATGTATGAGGTAGCTTTAAAGCTCCTCTCGAATCGTGACTAGCCAATAGCGTAAGTAGAGCGAACCCTAATACAACTACTACTAGGAATGAGTCATCTCGTACAATCACATGCCAATCCCTACAGCTGACTGATGCTGCGCAGTCCATGACTAACTACTTCTGACACTCGTAAGTCACCACCGATGAGTCAGAGTCCACATCCGAGACGAAACGTTACATCACCCCCTTTTCAGACTCGAGCCCCAGCT